>CABHPQ010056408.1:0-39337 GCA_902168405.1 Peromyscus aztecus
CCACTTTCTGCTCAATTAGGTTCAGTATGTCTTTTTTTTTTAAGGTCTTTGATTCACTTTGACTTGAGTTTTCTGCTGGTCATACATATGAAACTATATGCATTCTTCCACATGTAGCCATTGAATTTGAGCAACACCATTTGTTGAAGATGCTTTCTTTTTCCAGTGTGTATTTGTGTTTTGTTTTTTTCAAACCAAAATCAGATATCCATAGGTGTGTCAATTTATTTATGTCTATGTATTCAATTCCATTGCATTGATAAACATTTCCATTTTTATGCCAATACCATTTTGTTTTTATTAGTACAGGTTTGTAATACTACTGGAAATCAGAAATGGTGAGATTTCCTGTCATTCATTGATTTTTCAGTATTATTTTAGCTATCCTGGTTTTTGTGTGTGTATGTGTGTGCTACTCTTAAACCTACAATTTTATGCTGTTAATCCTACCAATCCATGAGCATGGGTGATCCTTCCATCAGAAGATTTTTTGATATCTTCTTCAAATTCTGTCTTCAAACAATTGAAGTGTTTTTATCATAAAAGTCTTGCACTTGTTTGGTTACAGTTACCTTGGGGTATTTTATATTATTTGAAACCAATGTGAAAAGTGTTGTTTCCCTGATTTCTGTCTCAGCCTCATCATTTGTATATATGAGGAATATTGAGGTTTTTGTAGCAGAATCTTAAACCTGAGCTAGGTATTGGGGTGAAAGCTGAATGATCAGAGAAACAGAACAAGCCACAGCTACCTCACCTTGCCAATTCCTCAGCTGGTCTTGTTTCCTCAGATTGGAAGCCTTTGAGTCCTCATCAAGAATGAATCTCAGCTGAACTGCTGCTCCAAAACCTGAAACCTTAACCAGTTGAAAGCTTCTAGTTTCTGGCCCTCACGCTTTATATACCTTTCTGCTTTCTACCATCACTCCCTGGGATTAAAGACTCGCTTTCTGTGATTAAAGGCGTGAGTCACCATGCCTGGCTGTTTCCAATGTGGCCTTGAACTCACAGAGATCCATGCCTCCAGAAGGCTAGGATTAAAGGTGTGAGTGCCACTATTTTCTAGCCTTTGTATCTAGTGGCTGTTCTGTTTCTGACCCCAGATAAGTTTATTAGGGTGCACAATATTTTGGGGAACACAATACCACCACAGGTTTTGTTGTTGTTGTTATTTTTTAATTAATCTTGTCCAGCCCCTTTGCTGAAAGTATTTATCAGCTGTAGGAGTTCCCAGGTGGAATTTTTAGTGTTAGTTATGTAAAGTGTCATATCATCTGCAAATGAAGATACTTTGAATTCTTCCTTCCCATTTGTATTCCCTTGATCTCCCTCACTATACTATTGCTGTAGCTAATATTTCAATTACACTATTGAATAGATATGGAGAGAGGGGACACCTTGTCATGTTTTAGTAGATATTAGTAGAATTGCTTCAGTTTCTTTCCACTTAATTTGATGTTGGCTATAGGCTTGCTGTAAATTGTGTTTATTATGTACAGGAATGTCTGTTTATCCCTAATCTCTCCAGGATTTTTTATCATGAAGTGGTGTTGAATTTTGTCAAAGGACTTATTTTGAAACTTAATGAGATGATGAAGTACTTTTTACTTTTTATTTCAATTCTTTATTTGGTGAATTACATTTACTGCTTTTCCCATGTTAAACCATTGAGAAATCAGGTGTAATTGTAATAGGTCTGCCCTTATATGGCACCTGATCTGTTCCCTTACAGCTTTTAATATTATTTCTTGTTCTTCATGTTTATTGTTTTAATTATTTTGTGGTAAGGGAACTCTCTTTTCTGATACAATTTATTTGATATTCTATACGCTTCTTGTATCTTTATAGGCATCTCCTTCTGAAATTCACATTCCACAACAGACATAAAGATAAAACAAATCTGGAGATATTTAAATAAACATGGAAGAAAATAACACAGGATACACAAATAGGAAGTGAAAAGGTTAGAATTTCTCAAGCAAATAGGCAATTAAGCAGTACACAAAATAAGTCAGTTTTCCAACAAAGTATAACTAGAACCTCAGGCATAGAATAATGAGAGCAAAACAGCTAATACTTTTCTCACCATTGACAATGTACTGTTTTTATTATTAAGTAAACACGTGGTACTAGAGAAAATATCCAAAAACACTATAAATTTTTTTCAGGCCTAAAAGACAGACTAAGCGATCTTAAACACATTAGAAAAATAAAATGTATATTTCTTATATAAAAGAAAACTTCATGGAAAATGTATTTTTATTAGCACCAAGGACCTAGAATAAACAGAATAATTATATTCTAAAATATACATAGCCTTGATCCTACAAGTACACTAAATTCAGAAAATAAAATTATACCTGTAATTGACTTTTCATAAAGAAGTAGATTTTGATAAACATAGAGAAAAATTCCTTACATTAGAATTCTGTAATCTGCTCAATTCTCATTTAGGTGCTCAAAGACAGAATGGGAAACAGAAACCTGACACTTTTCCAGAGAAAATAATGGCAAAATTTTCAAGGCACCAGCAATGTATTCCTACCAATATTTACTAAATTATTATATATATAACTTTCCTCATGTATTAATTACATATGGTGAAAAGGTTCATTTCCACTATTCTCTATAAAATTTTATCATCTAATTTAAGTATTCAGAAAAATGGGTTATATACTTTCATATATACATA
The DNA here is from genome assembly GCA_902168405.1 of Peromyscus aztecus. NCBI lineage: Eukaryota > Metazoa > Chordata > Mammalia > Rodentia > Cricetidae > Peromyscus > Peromyscus aztecus. The sequence continues at coordinate 2,693 of CABHPQ010056408.1, forward strand.
CTCATATGTAAACCACTTACACTGAACTAGCACTGTAATATGTTTATAAAAATATAGTTAATTAATTTATATTGCATTATCTTTCCCAAATGTTAGCACTGGAAAGAAACTAAACAAGGCAACCAAAACAGATTAAAATAGAGTTGTTTATCAGTTATTAATATTACCATGAGTTACACAAAATGGTGCCTTGTATAAATAAAAAAATCAATAAAATATTTACTTTTGCATTAACTATGTGCCATTTTATGCTATTATTTTCATTTTCAAATCTATTGGCCACTTGTAAAAATAAATCAGTATAATTGTAAATTGATAAAAGAATATTTAACTCAACCATATCGGTAGGAGAATAATTTACATGTAGTAGAAAATGTATATAAATATTTTATAATTAAATGTTAAGTTTTATCTATAAACCAATGCATTTTAACAACTTGTAAAATATCTGTGTGTTATTGATCAGTAATATGGACTTGGGTGTTAAGATGCCATCCTGTGATAAATCTATATGAAAGACGAATTTTGAGAATATAACATCAGTAATACAGACTTTGTAAACTAATCCTGTAAACTTACATGTTTTGGCTAGTGATAATTTCATTGGGATGCATCATTTTATCAAGCTATGTCAAAAAATTATTTGTAGTTACATATTTACAAAGAATAGCATATAGAATAATGTTTGAAAGTTACAGAGCTAAACATCATTCTTTTTCTTACAAATGTTTTATCGTTAATATAGTCACAAACTGTATCAACCAAATAATTAAAATTTAAAAATCATTTCATCAGAGACTGTTAAGAATTGTATCAAATTATGTGTGTGGTGAGTTGCTTAAGATACTGAGAATTTCATTAGAGCTTAGAAAATTTATTTAGTAAAAATAACAGTATGACTTGTTTTATTTCTGGAAGTTAAGAATCTCTTAAAATATAACTATATTAACATTTACCCTATGCAATGTCTCAGACATTTCTAAGTTAACAATATAGCTATCTTGAGGAAATAGAGTAATTATCAAAATCATCCTGCTACCAATCCTGAGACCTACAACAGAGACTTGTTTGCATTATATACTAGAGTAAAATTATGGCACAGATATTATGGAAGCAACTGATTAACTTTTTAATTAAAGTTTACTTAAAGCCCACTCCATGAAGTTGAACTCATTGCTGATACTGCTAAAGTGGCCAACAACCTGAGATCTCATAGGTCATATACCTAGGGGAAAGCCTACTACCATTATACTGATAAAAGAACATAGCAAAAAGTGACCCCTAATGGTCAATAGCTATGCCCGTAAATCAACCCTTCACTCAGTCCTCATTAGAGAAGAGTCTTCTTGAAGCAGATAGTAATTAACACAAATAAGCAAATCTGGACAGCATGCAGAGACTGAGACTTTGGAACACTCATTCCTTAACTGGTACCTTTATCAAAACCTTCCCCCCAAGGTTCAGGGATCTATGTGGAAAAGGAGGTAGAAAGAATACGCAAGCCATAGGTGATGGATTACTCAAAGAAACCAGTGTCTTCCAGATACAGCATATTAATAACATATAAACTCACAAAAACTGGGGCAACATGCACAAAACCTACACCAATCAAACCAGACAAAATTCCAGCATGAAGAAGCAGAAGTCAAAGAAGCTATCTAAAATTTGTATTTGCTGTGGAAGAGAAAAATCCCTTCTCCCCTTTCTCCCCTTTCTCCCCTTTCTCCCCTTTCTCCCCTTTCTCCCCTTTCTCCCTTTTCTCCCCTTTCTCCCCTTTCTCCCCTTTCTCCCCTTTCTCCCCTTTCTCCAGTGGAGTCTCACTGGCTGTATTACCGACATTCCAGGGAAGGCTCCATGCACAGGAGTAAGTGGTCAACACAAAATGGACTCCATGGTGTGTGTGTGTGTGTGTGTGTGTGTGTGTGTGTGTGTGTGTGTTTGCTTATTGTTTGAGTTTCTTTTGGTATTTTTATTTTATTTCTTTTTTTATATTATTTGTTTAATTTTCTATTTTTTTGTTGTTTTGTTTTCGGATGAGGGAGAGAGAGGGCAAGAGAAGTTGGGTGGGTACAAAGGTGAGAGGTTCTGGGAGGAGTTTGGGGAAGGGAAAGAATATGATAAAATATATTGTATGATATAAAAAGGTAAGTAAAAAGTAAACATCAATACCCCCTCTTTTAATTGGATTTCAGGCTTTCTCTACAGTAAAGAATTGTGAATAGTACTCTAAACATGGTAAAATCCCTAGCTAGGAAAGCCATGTGCCCTAGTGGAGAACATACTGATGTTTTACTAAATTTTATGAAGCTGCTTTCTAAATATTTATGTGTATATTGATATATTTGTTCTGCTCTCAAACTTGGTCACATAAGAATGTCATTGAAGATGGTGAAGGTTAATGTAGGCCCTCAAATCTGTTTAAAATGCTGACATTAAATAGCTGTGAGTACTTAGCCACAGATAAAAGATCTAAATCAACAGGCCCCATCACTATTCCACAGTCCATGGGTGCAAAAGCTGTAAAATCGGAAGAAGGCTGTAAAAGGTTAGTTACTAGGAGTTTGTAGCTCACTTTGGACAAATGTGCATTGATCAGTGTGGATTGTTCTTATAAAACAGAGTCCCAAATGTTCCTGGAAAAATTATGCTTAGGATCAAATGGGATCAAATTAGGATCTATTATAAACATTCAGTAGAAATAAGAACATCTACTATTACATGTCATAATGGTAGTATCTGTTTTCATGGCAAAATAGGTATAATTATAATCACAAAGTCCACTACTATCAAATAGGTCACTACAGAAGCAAATGTGAGATATCAGTTGAGAATACAAGACCATATTGTACACCAAAAAACGAAGGCAAAGTATTGCTTCATGGAAATTTAACTCTTCCTTGGATTAAACTAATTTGAAACAAACAAAAGAGTGGTGTTTGAGAGATGTGTAGTACTTAAGAAGACTTACTGCTTTTGCAAGGGACCAGGGATAGGTTCCAAACACCCACATGGTAGCTTACAGTCTGTAACTCAAGTTCCAAGGGTTCCAGCACCCTACGCTGACATCTGGAGGAACCAGCCTTGCACATACTTGATGCATAAAACCTATGTGCAGGCATACATCAATATGCACAAAAACAAAATTTTAAAAAATCTAAATTAAAATTAACAAGTATGACAGAAGAGCTGGGATAATTCTCTGTCCAAAGGAAAAAAAAATCTGGTCTTGTTTGGCAGTTAGGCATCCATGTTCCTTCTTGTAAGAGACAAGAAAATATCCTTCTAAGAAAAATTTTTGTTCAGATATAAATGAATAACTTGGTGTTAAATACAATGAGACTGGGATCTAAATATCCTTCACAGCAGCTAGAAACTCTTCTTCAATCCAAGAAAGTTCACTCCCCACACAAACAGAACTCCAAAGAACCTGCTTCTGCATCTGTAGTCAAATGAGACTCAAACATTCTACATCTCACTTCCTATTCCTTATGGTTTTCTGCTGTGATTGCATATACCGCTAAAATCATTTTACAGTAATACATTTAGAAGGGAAATGAAAATCAATTAAGTTTATTTTTACATACATGTAGAACCTCTAACAAGAGATTAAAATTCTTAACTATGTGATCGCTTAAATGCCTTCCTGATATTTGACTAGCAAGGACTTCATCTGCTTCAAATGCTTCAGTCTCAGAATATGAATATGGTTTTTTATTCATAGAAATTGTTAATCCAATAAATGTATGTTTAATCTATTAAAAGCATGTATTTTTATTATCTACATTTTAATCTAAAACTTGCCTGGAAAAGCAAATAATGAATACACTTGGAGGATAAAAAATTAAATATAAAAATATACATAAACAATAAATTATAATAATATATAAATTTTAGTAAGACTAATTATATTTTTGAGCATGAACAATACCTATAGAACATTGGGATGACTCAGTGAAAAATGGCACTACTTGTCATCAAGCCTGATGACGTAAATTTGATCCCTGAACCTCACACAATGGAGGAGAGAATTGACTCCTAAGTGTTATCCTTAGACTTCTATATCCATGCAGTGGCATGCCAACACACACACACACACATACACACACACACACACACACACACACACACACACACACACACACAAAGAAACACATGAAATAATGAATGAAAGAAATAACTTTAAAAATTAAAAGAAAGAATAAGTGAAATGTGGTGATAAAAAATATCTACTACTGACACTGGTGCAGTCCCCAGCAGCCAGTGAGCAGGTGAGTCACCCTCCTGCCAGCTGGACTGCACCTACTCACTGCTAGATCCTGTTCTGCTATGACATACTTGGTACTCAACCCCACCCACCTTATCATCCTCTCCCTGGTCAGCCTTTCCCTGAAACTCTAGAAGACTCCATAAATCCAGGTACAGCCTACACCAGTATGATGAACAGGTGAGTGACTGGCCTTCCAGCTAAGCTGTCCAAATCACCAGACCCCAGGCACTAGGGCACATTCAGTTCCCCTCCCCCTCTTACCTTAACAATAGCAAGGTTGTCGGGTCATGACCCCATCTCTGTTGGAATTCCAGAGCTGTTTTGCAGTCTGAACCAGCCCATAAGCAGGTGAGAGAGTGTCCCTTCTTCTAGCTTGTCTGCCCCTATCCACTGGATCCTGTTTCCCAAAGAAGTACTCTACTGTCCAACCCATCCACTCAATATAATATTATCAAAGCAAATCCAAGAATCCATCAAAATATCATCCACCAAGATCAAGTAGGCTTCAATCCAGAGATGTAAGCGTGATTCAGCATAGGAAAATCCATCAATGTAATCTACCATATAAACAAACTGAAAAAAAAAAACACATTATCATCTCATTAGATACTGTAAAAAAATCTTTGACAATTTCAACACCCCTTAATGATAAAAGTCTTGGCTAGATCAGGGATACAAGGAACATAATTAAACATAACAAAAGCAATATACAATAAAACTATAGCCAACATCAAATTAAATGGAAAGAAACTCAAAGCATTTCCACTAAAATCAGGAACAAGACAAGACTGTCCACTCTATTCATGTCTACTCAATATTGTATTTGAAGTTCTAGCTATAAAGATAAAACAACAAAAGGAGATCAAGGGGATACAAATTAGAAAGGAAGAAGTCAAAGTATCACTAACTGCAGATGATATAATAGTATACATAAATGACCCCCAATATTTTACCCAGGAACTTCTGCTACTGATAAACACCTTCAGTAATGTGGCTAGATACAAGATTAACTGAAAAAAAAAACAACAACATGAAAACAACAACAACAACAAAACAGTAGCCTTCCTAAATTCAAATGATAAACAGGCTGAGAAAGAAATGAAGAAAATAACACCCTTCACAATAGCCACAAGTAATATAAAATACCTTGGGATAATTTTAACCAAACAAGTGAAAGAACTATATGACAAGAACTTCAAGTCTTTTAAGAAAAAGATTGGGGAAGGTATCAGAAGATGGAAAGATCTCCCATGCTAATAGATTTACAGGATTAAGATAGTAAAAATGACCATCTTACTGAAAGCAATCTACAGATTCAATGAAATCCCAATCAAAATTTTAAATTTTTACAGAACTTGAAAAAAAAAAAAAACAATACTCAAAGTCATATGGAAAAACAAAATACCCAGGATTGCTAAAACAATCCTGTACAATAAAAAACTTCTGGAAATACCACCATCCATGTTTTCAAGCTCTACTACATAGCTATAGTGATAAAAACAGCAAGGTATAGGCATAAAAACAGACAGGTGGAGCACAGAATTGAATGAAAGACTCTAACGTAAATCTACATACCTGTGAACACCTAATTTTTGAAAAAGAAGCCAAAATTATACAATGGAAAAAAGAAAGCATATTCAACAAATGGCATTGACATAACTGAATGTTAGCATGGAGAAGAATGTAAATAGATCCATTTCAATTGCTCTGCACAAAATTCAAGTTTAAGTGGATCAAAGAACTCAATATATATTTTGTTACACTGAACATGATAGAAGAGAAAGTGGGAAATAGCCTTGAATGCATTAGCACAGGAGACAATTTTCTGAATATAGCACTAGTAGCACAGACACAGATTGTCAATTAATAACTGAGACCTCAGGAAACTGAAAACCTTCTGTAAGGCAAAGAACACTGTTAATAGGACAAAATGGAAGACTACAGAATGAGAAAACATCTTTACCAATGCCACATATCTCAGAGGACTGATTTCCAAAATATATAAAGAATTCAAGAAACTAGACATCAAGAAACTAATGCAATTAAAAGATGAGGTACAGATCAAAACAGAATTCTCAACAGAATAATCTCAAATGGCAGAGATATACTGTTGTATATTAGTTTAAGATGTGTTACATACATTTATGTTGTGGTATATTTGTTTAACGATGCAAAGATGTGTGCTGTGGAATGGTCTGTATGTCAAATTGCTCTGAATGGTCAATAAATAAAACACTGATTGGCCAGTGGCCAGACAGGAAGTATAGGCGGGACAAGGAGGAGAAGAATTCTGGGAAGTGGAACGCTGAGTCAGAGACACTGCCAGCCGCTGCCATGACAAGCAGCATGTGAAGATGCCAGTAAGCCACAAGCCATGTGGCAAGGTATAGATTTATAGAAATGGATTAATATAAGATATAAGAATAGTTAGCAAGAAGCCTGCCATGGCCATACAGTTTATAAGCAATACAAGTCTCTGTGTTTACTTGGTTGGGTCTGAGTGGCTGTGAGACTGGTGGGTGGTAGAGATTTGTCCTGACTGTGGGTCAGGCAGGAAAACTCTAGCTACAAATGGCGCCAGAACGTGGGGCAGGAATTTCCACTTAAAACATGAGAAAGTGTAAAAAGATCTAGCTACAGATGTGTTTCATTCTTTTATGTTGTATTTGTGTAACTCTGCAAAGCTGTGTTACTTTGCCTAAAACAGCAGATTGGTCTAATAAAGAGCATGGGGACCGTTAGCTAGGCAGGATATGGAAGAGAGTGAGGAGCGAGAAAAGGAGAAAGAGAGAATGTTGCCAGGAGCCAGCCATGCAGTCATACAGCCTGCCACAGAGTAAGAAAGAAAGATACACAGAATAGAGAAAAGCAAAAATCCTAGAGATAAAACATAATTAAAGAGAAATGAGTTAATTTAAGTTATAAAAGCTGGTTAGAAACAAGCTAAGCAGAGGCTGGGCATTTATAAGTAAGTATAAGTTTCCCTGTATTTATTTGGGAACTGGGTGGTGGGCACCCAAAGAGGAAAAAATAACAACAACAATACACTTAAAGAGATGATCAACATTTTAGCCACAAGAGAGATGCAAGTCAAAACAACTCTGAAATTATGTCTTACACCAGTCAAAATGGCTAAGATAAAAAACACTAATGACAGCTTATGCTGGAGAGGATGTGGAACAAGGGGAACACTCCTTCACTGATGGTGGAAGTACAAACTTGTCCAGGCATTTTACCAATCAATATGGCAGTCTCTGAGAAAATTTGGAATCAATCTACCTTAATCCATTTATTCTACTCTTGGACATAGACCAAAAGGAAACTCAATCATACCATGAGGATGGTTGCTCAGCTATGTCCATAGCAGCACTGCTCACAATAGCCAGAACCTGGAAACAATGTAGATGCCTCTCAACCTAAGAATGGATAAAGAAAATGTGATACAGTTACACAATGGAGTATTACTCAGCTGTTAAAAACAATGACATCAGGAAATTTGATGGCAAATTGGTGGTAACTAGAGAAAACCATTCTGAGTAAGGTAATCCAGACCCAGAAAGACAAACATGGTATGTATTCATGCGTAAGTGGACATTAGCTATAAAGTAAAAGATACCATGCTAAAATTCACAGACCAAGAGAGATTAGGTAACAAGGAGAGCTCAAATGGGAATACATGGCTTTCCCTGGGAAGGGGAAATAGAAGAGATCTCCTGGGTATACTGGGGATAGGTGGTGATGAGAACATAAGGGATTGGATTGAGGAAGGAAGGAGGTGGAAAGTAATGAAAGAGATGACTTGATGAGGGGAGCATTTCAGGGTCAGGTAGAAACCTGATGCAAGTCAAACTTCCACAAACCTATATGGATGACCCCAGCTAAGACTCTGAGCAATAGTGGATAGGTAGCCTGAACTGGTTATCTCCTGAAATCAGATTGGTAACTACTCCAATTGTCACCATAGAGCCTTTGTCCAGTAACTTATGGAAACAGGTGCAGAGATCCATAGTCAAGCATTGGGTCCTACCCAGGGAATCCTATTGAGGACAGGGAGGAAAGAGTATAAACACCAGGAGAGTCAGGTTCATCACAACATAATCCCCAGAAGCAATTTGTTTGCTCATGGGAGCTCACATACTGTGGACCACTGGCTAGGGAACCTGCATGGGACCAGCCTAGGCCTTCTGCAGATGTGTTGTGGTTGTGTGCCTTGGACTACTTGAGAAACTCGTGGCAGTGAGAGTGGGGCCTGTCTCTAAGCTTTGGCTGGCTTTTGAGAAACTGTTACTAATGCTGGATTGCCTTGTCCATCCTAAATACAAGGAGAGGTGCTTAGTCCTACTTCAACTTGATACGCCATACTTTGTTGCTGGCCATGGGAGGCCTGCCCCTTTCTGAAGAGAGGTGGAGGAGGGGTGTATCGGGGATGGGGGCCAGAAGGGAGGCAGGGGGAGAGGATGGGAGGAGGAAGGAGGGGAAGTAAAATAAATGAAAAAAATTAATTAATAAAATCTACTATTATTTTTATGCTAAATGGGCATTCATCAAACTGTTCTCTAAATTAGATCACTGCAGCTCTCAGATCACATCAGATAAGTCTCTTTGTGCCCTAATACATGATTCATGCAATAATTCACATCTTGTCAAGTACAGAAAATAAATGTGAGATGATAAGCCAAAAATGGGGTATTGTTATGATATCCTTTCCAGTAAAGTCTGCTGGTACACCATGAGAAAATGGAGAAAAGATTGTAAGAGTCAAATGTTGGAGTACAATGGAGTTAAGCAATGTCTTCTGGGCATGGCAAAACTATTAACCTCACAAATTCAGAGCAGCTGGGGTTCCCTGAAAAGAGCAAGACAGTCGACAATCTAGCACAGAGTAAGAATGGGTACATGAGCACCCCTGCCTCTAGCTGATGGGCTAGTGGCATTTGATGGTTTCAAGGGTATGGTGAACCCATTTTCTTTAAGAATGTGGCCCCTGCTTCGCTGATCACACTTCATTGGATGAGTGTACAACCATGAAAATATGGTTGGCACACATTGCATTTATTGGCTTTTGTTTTAAATAAGACATGATATTTCTAGAGGATTTAAGGTGACTCTGTTGGTTTGGGAGGAGTTAAGAATAGTGGGGTATAAATATGATTAAAATGTATTATATTTTATGAAATATACTATATGAAACAAGTATATTTAACAAAGGAAATTGAGAAAGATATTTATATGAGTTGTCAACTTTCACCTCTCACTAGAGTCCCTTTACAAAAAAATGAAACCGCATCAGCATCAACTGCGCAGAAACTTGGAACTGGTAAGATCGGTAGTCAAATAAAGATACCCCACCACACTGATGTACAGTGCACAAAGATAGTAGTGACAGCTGTTGATGCAACAGGATAAACGTATCTTATGAGTAAATCCCTAGACCTAAACAGACAGAGATGCTCCATGCAATGAAATGAAATAACATTTCTGTTCTCTCATCTCCTTAGTACTCTATCAGGATCCTCCTATCTCTTTTGGGCATCATTTTAAAGCACTGATAAAAAACAAACTTCACAGAGCCTGAAAGCCAATCACACTTGCAAATTCCTACACAGTAGTGAAATTATGATCAGGAATGATATTCACTCACCATATGTGTGAAGGTTCTAACATGTTCTTTCTATTTAAAGTATGCCTAGTGTGTAAGGAGCCCCTGTAAGCCATTGCTTAATCACAAAAGTACCTACAGAAAGAAATAAACAAACAAACAAACAGAAATGCAATTACTTCATGGGGGACAAATCTGGAATTTTGAAGAGGCAGTAAGTAAAACTAAATAAACCAATTTCCTGAGAGGCAAATATTTTGAGTAAGGTTCTCTCTCTCTTATGATAAGTAATTGATTGATATTTAGAAAAATCCAAAAAAAGGGGCTTGAGTTGCTCTAGGGGAAGTGAGAATAAGATCATTTGTTTTATTTAATAACATTGGAAAGGAGTTAGTATGACAGAGCAGACCGATTAATCATTCTCATCTGATATGGCTAATTTCACTTTTGATTTAGCTAAAAAGTCTGGAACAAATTAGCCTTTCCATGGTTCAGACTACTCTTTTAGTAAAAAATACAAGCACTATAATTTCAGTGTTAACAGTTTTTAATTAATTCTATAAATTCCAAATGTAATGGCACTCAGCATTGTTCATTTTATAGTTGATGACTAACTCTCAATGGAAAAATAAAAGTTCAGAAGATCTATACAATTGTTTGCAGAACTTACATATTTTAGACATACATTATTTGTAGGAATACAGGAACCAGTTTTTGGTGATAAGGACTTTTAGTGTGAAAATGTGACCATTTACAGAAAAATTTGTATTTATATTTGCAAGGAAGCTAAGCTTCTAAACAAAACATATTCTAAGTTCAGAATGTTTCCTTTTTTATTTATTGTCCTTGTGATATGCAGATTATCCAGCATTCACAATTTACTATTGATGGATTGAAGCTGGAAAAGAATGTCTCAGTATGACAAGAATTTAGGGCAAAAGTTTAAACTCTTGGCTTCCCAACATCCTCTGTGTCACCTGACCCTAGACACCAACTTTAAAAGAAAAGCTAATGGTGACAGACAGAGGAAGGATATATATATATATATCACATATATATATATGTAATTTATATATATATATAAAAATATCCGTAAGAACACACATATATATGACATACATATATAACAAATGATAGAAAATGCCATTTAGTTACAGTATAGAAGGCAGACAGGAAACTTTGTGGCCTATGTGGGAAGACAAAATAGTAAGAAAAGCTCCAGAGCACAGTTTGGAATAAAATATTAATATTGCTGACTTTATTGTGTTATATAAACTACATTTTATGTAGTTCTTACTTTTTGAACTTTAAATAAGGTTTACAGTTCCTTCTTAAAGTTAATTATTACTTAAGCACTGTGTAGTACAGAGTGAGCACTCAGCAAATTGTAGATAATGTTACATATTATCAAGAATCTAGATACCTTGGCATTATAATAATTCTATGAAGATATTGCACTGAAATATTCTGTAACTAAATGTACTGATGAATAGGAATACATACACATATTTCATATACTCTACATAATTAGTTTACACTTTCATTGTATTATTGATTCAATGTTCACTAACTCCATTATCAAGATTAAAATTGTGGTAACCAAAGAGATACAAATATCTTGTATCTTGAGAGAAATTCACAGAAAATTTTTTTTTAGCTCATTAAGCATCATGGATATCTCAGGGGACTTGAAAGGGTTATATCAAGAAGATGTAGCCTTCCATATAAACTAATTGGGGCATTGGGCTCAACTAAGTGTCAGGCCACCAAGAACAGTGAAGACATCTTTAAGATGTTTTGCTTGAAGAGTGAACTTTGATCATCCTTTCAATTCATCACTAATTTTCCTTTACATTAAAATAATCCTGAAGATGAAGTAAAACACATTTCTCAGTTTTCACCTTATAACATTATGCTGGGGATGAGAATTACTCAGTATTCTTTTGAAATTTATTTACCAAGCTGTATTTTTGCAACTTCTTTGCCATACTGTGATTTCTACTTACAGCCGCTAATCTGAGCTCAATATTGCTTTAAAAATAGACAATTGCAATATAATGTGATGCTGAAGGGCCAGATAAAAATGCATATGGTTAGCCCGGTGCTAGTGGTACATGCCTTTATTCCTAGCACTCAGGAGGCAGAGGTAGGTGGATCTCTGTGAATGTGAGGTCAGCCTGCTCTACAAAGCAAGTTCCAGGACAGCCATGGGTGTTACAGGGAGAAACTCCATCTTAGGAAAAAAAAAACAAAAACTTTAAAGCATATGATTAAAAACTACTGACCTAAAACCAGATTTCCTAAAAGCGCTTTTTTGCACACCTATAGTAGAATCACTGAACCATTTGTCTAAATATAAATAAGTCATTGAATTCGACATCTTCCTAATGTTTAACAGAGAATAAGAGGGTAAATTCATGACTGGAATTTTTTAGACGGAAACATTCAATTTAACTTTAAATAGAACAAAGCTTTAAGAACAAGTTTCTTCTAAATTAAAATGATTCTTACAATGCTTAGGAACGGTTGTCCTGACTGCTTAGTCAGGTCTGCCCTTACCACACACAAGTCAGGCCTGGATCCAATTAGACAGAGGCGGTTTCTTTTTTCTTCCTGTGACTTCCATAATTAGCTCAATATTCACAAGTGAATAAAGATAAAATATTTAATTATATTGTCACCCTTTATTGGAACTGTTAATGACTACCACCCTTCCAATTTTGACAAGAGGTGTAATTTTGTTGGCCTAGTTGGCTAGCAGACCTCTGCCTACAGCCATGTTCTCGTCACACTCTCTTGCGTGCTTCCTAGAAAATAACAATTATAGTTAATAGAATATTCATCATTATTTCAGAGTTGGAACTCTTTTCTACTATGCAACTGCAAAGATCTGAACCCAGCATTTGCATTTAAATTAACCCTAGAGGGATTAAATGCCAGTCTTTAAATCCTAGTGTTGTATGTGTGTACACCTAACTTAATACAATGGCAATTATTTATTCAATTATTTATGTATTTCAAACATGCCAATGTTGTCTTAACTTATCTACTTAGAACAAAGTAAATACGAACTACAACCAACAAATTGTGTTCAATGAAGTTATGCATGAGTTACATACGATGCAACTGACTTTGCTTTCTTTTCCAATGTTAGCTCAGTATTTCAAATAACTGGAGCTGTTGAGTGAGCATTTGAATCTCAACCTTCCCTGAAGTCCGAGCCTTACCATCTCTTTATGTGTTCTATGGGATTTCTTCTGTATTAGACCCAGAATGATAAATGTGCAGAATGAGTTCTCCCCTCTAAGAGCTAACTAACTAGGTCCCTTATTGCTTAGTTTCTGAGATCGGGTACATTCAGGCCTATTTTGTGAACCTGCTTTCCTAACTGAAACCTACATTTGAAACTAACTGATCTATAAATCAGGCATAGTGAGTACCTTTAATCCAAGCACTCTGGAGGCAAAGCAGAAGAATCTCTGTGAATTTGAGGCCAGCCTGGTCTACATAGTGAGGCCCAGAACAGCCAGGAGTACATAGAGAGATGATCCTTCAAACAAACAAACAAACAAAACATAAAACCTTATCAAACACGGACATTATCAAATCATTGTACATTTGAGAAAACTGTTAACTCTTGTTGGTTCTTTAATCAGGGCCTTGAGGCCTATTTTACATTTTAAAATCCATTTGTTTTTCTTACCGTATATGACATATCATGGAGCTTGTCCTCGTGATAGAGAAATCAATCATTTGTTACCCAACTTGTTAGTTTCAAGAACATTGCAGAATGATTGACAGATTTGATTTTTTTTTCTCCACTTTCCAGAAGCTAAGTGCAGCAAACAAACAGTTCTTTTTGTAAAATAAGCAGGTATTATAATGTGCTGATTTAGGAAGAGTTACAGGGTGAGGTGTAGGTAGGCAAGGCAGGAAGAACCATCAGTTCAGTCTGGGTAGTATTAGGAGGGCCTCACAGAAGGATGTATATTCTTGCATGTAGCCAAGGATTCCACCTAGATACATTTAGTGTGAATTTTGTGTCATTGACACTGGTATTTGATTAGAGCACTCTAAGAATGAAACAAATAATATATATAATATTATATATATTAAATATTATATATAGTGTATGTATGTATGTGTGTGTGTGTGAATGTATACATAATTTTGTTGGCTTAGTTCACTAACAGACTATGCCTATGGTGATGTTCTCATCACCACTCTCTCATGCTTCCCAGAAAACGACAATTAAAATTAGTAGAATATTCATTATTATTTCAGGACTGGAGATAATTGGAACTATACTATACTATGCAAACATTAAGATCTAAGTGGTGTGTGTGTGTGTGTGTGTGTGTGTGTGTGTGTGTGTGTGATTGTGTGTATGTGTATGTTCTTGTGTGTTATGCATAAACAAATTAGGTTAATATAAATAACTGTTTCTTTCAAATGTGTGGCTTCTCACTTTTGCATGATCTTCCCACATTTGCATTTCTTTTCTCTTCTATGCTTGTCAAGATTTCTTTCTTCTGTGTTCTAGAATACATGTTTGTGTTTCCAAATCACCTTCCTCTGTACATCACATTTCTAACTTGCAATATATACATGCATGCAATGACCATGATTTTTTCACCTTCTCTCTTTTAGTTCCACTTTATCACTTTCCCTGACTCCTCTTCCAATGTCTTGTCTTCACTAGCATTTGCTTTAGTCTAGGCACAATGAAATTATGATTTATTTTATTAGTTATTCAATATTCCACTCTATTTTGCCGAAGTTATAAATCTGATTATCAACAGTCTTCTCAAGATTTGGGGCTGGAAAGATTCCTAGCAGTTAAAAGTATGTACTGTCCTTATGGAGGATCCAAGTTCAGTTCCAGGCAACCACATTAGGAAGTTTAAAATTGCCTGGAACTTCATCTTCAAGGGAACTGACACATATGTCATCCTAGGGCAACTACATCCATGTGAACATCACTAGATACATGCAAACATTTAAACATAATTTAAAAATAAAACACAATCTTTAGAAACCATAAAATGTTTTATAATATTATTATTTTTTTACTTTTTTATTTATTCTTTCTCTGCTTTGCCAAACTATTTGCTATCTATTCACACTATGAAATATTTAAATTTTCATCAGTGAATGCAGCTTGGGTAGTTTGTTTCTTGTTACAGTTTTTCCTTTTTAAGTTTCCTTTTCCTTTCCTTTCTCTCCTTCTCTGTTTGCCCGACCCCTTACCCATCTTCCTCCACCCCTTCTTCTATTTCTTCCCCCTTCATCTTCTTCCATTCCATGTTAGAAACAACTTGTGTGTTCATGCTCATTTCTTTAAGTTTTTTGAAATGTGTATGCAACATTGTATGCATGCTTGGATATCTGTGGACTCAAGCACCTATACAATGTATGTGTGTACATCTATGGAGGCTGTGGTTGGCAAGGGTTTTCCTTGTTTATTCGTCATATCTTATTCCTGAAGGCAGTGTCTCGCAGATGAATTCACAGTTTGCCTATAAGGTTACACTTGTTAGCCAGGATGCTATGGGAATGCCCTGTCTCAACCTTCTGAACTATGAAGTTACTGATGGTCCAGTACACTGGCTTGCAATTTACATGGGATTCTTGGCAAACAACCTCAGTCCTCAAACTTGATAGGAAGTACTTTAACTGCTTGACTCCTCTCACAGCTCCTGATCTTCATTCATTAGTGGATGAATTTGTGTTGCCACACATATGTTAAGTGTATCCCTCAGAAAAGCTTTGTATTTTCAGATTTATTTGACTCTTTCTCATAAGAATTAATTAGAAAACATGGCGTATGTTACTGTCACTGGAATAAACCTAAGTCAAATGGTTTGTAAAATGTGAAAATCTATACAGTTATCAATTTTAACTTTAATCAGACATCTTATTTTTAAATTTGTGACAATTAATAAACAGAGATGCCATGCTCAGTACCCAGTTTCCTTTAACAGTATCTACAAAACAATAGCAGAGGATCTAAGGCAACATTTTTATTTTATTTTGATTGATGTTATTCATATTTTCAGATTTGCATATACTGCTTTGTGTGTTTCTGTATATACTTGCATACAGTGTGATAATATTTGTACATTTGTTCCCATAGCCTGTTGTGTAGCAGTTGCTTCAGAGTTTCAACACTTCCATTTTGGAGGGAAACGTCTTAAAATATCAGATATGAAAAGGGAAGTGAAAGAACAGGGTATTTTGAGTCAAGTTATTTATAGAAAAGTTCAACAACAGAATGATCTAAGAGGAGGAGAAATCCTTCATCCAGCATGGAAGCTCCTTAAGACATGAAATAAGAGAGTCAAAATAAACTCAGGAAGTCCCTGAAACTGTCTGGCCTCACTAGGCATCTCCATCCTTAAGTGTATACTGGTCAGAGTCACTCCCATACAAGCCCAGAAAGCGGGAAGAAGCAGAGAACATCCAAGTAGCCTGGAAACAACACACACCAAGCAAAGTATCTAGTAGACATAAAGACCGGATGAGCTGCCAAGGACAGGTTCAGAGTGAAGACCAGGAAGGAACACCATCCAACCAGCTGAGCTGCCTTCAGGTTGTGCCTGGCATTCAAGGTGCTTCAGCTTTTATGAGCTGTCACGTATGCTCTGACGGGCTTTGATAATGCATCTGTATTGAGTCACTTCTTCTCAGTGATCTCTCAGCCATATTCCTGTAAGATTACATGATTATATTTTGTCTTATAGGATCATATTAAGTTTTTTTATATACTATTTTTACCTCCTCAGAAAAAATTTTTATAAGAATTTTTTTCTGTAGTAATGACATTTGTTTCTGAATTTCTTTAAATCACTTTCCCAATCTAAAGAACAGTGATGTCAATGAATCTGAGCTTGATTCTTCTTATGGCATTGTTAGGAGATTTGGACACTTTTTCTGCATCCAGCCTTGATCTTGTACTGCCTTTGGTTGAGGAAAATGACATTCTCTTTACATGTTCTTCTTGATTGCCTGAGGTCAGAAGGTACAGTGTGTCAACTTCTAGTGCCATTTGGAGGGTCAGAATTATTCTATTAAGAAAAATATATTTTCTACTCTCAACACTGTTCTACAATTAATATAGTATTTAAAGGACTTTACTCTTGACAAAAGTTAAGTTTTAATGAAGTATATATTTGTTTAGAATTTCCAGGTGAAGTAATGGACATTGGCCCTGGCAATCTTTTCATTTATTTTTGTTCTATATTTGTATTCTGCCTTTCATCTTTGCTTGGGGGGATATTTTTTCCCCTGAATCAAACCCAACTTTGTTACGTTTAATGCATTTTCTATTCCACTCACTTTCACTTCTTTACAATTTTCATGTAGATATTCCTGTAAGTTAGCAAAGAGGCAATACAAATTGAAGATTTTGACATGGCCATAGACTCCTGAAGGACAGAGAACACTTCCAACTTTAAAGACTGTGGAAAGAACATAAATAAACAGACAAAAGCTAATAAATTTTTATCAGCTAAAAACAATGAAAAATACAGTTTGTGATGCATGTTGAATAGATGCAACTAAAATGTGGTTGTAACTGATGAGTTTAAAGGAAGTGGTTATGGATAAGCTCTACACTGCATGGTGTAGAATAAACATACTCTGTCATATGTCACATTTATTTTTCAAATAAATAATCTATTATTTAATTATATGATAATAAAATAGCATTAGCAACTAATTAAAACATTATCTATGCCATCAATCTAATCTTCTTTATATTTTCTAACCTGTATATTTTTAACAGTTATATTTTGCATGTAGAGTATTTACAGCAAAGGTGTATGATTAAACACTGCTTATGCATTGTTTACCCTAAAATTTTTATGTAGTCAGTTTCTCTGAGATTTTCACTTCTACTGTCAATATTGTAGGAAACAACAGATTTAGCATCTGCAACAATGCACAGAAATCAAACCGTTGTTTCCATTCAGAAATCTAACCATTCATATCTAGTGAACTCATTAATATATTCTCACATCCCTGCAGATGGTCAAACATCCAATTTGTTTTTGTTTTTTTGTATTTCAAATCAAAATAGATCTTTTCATAATTATCAGGGGATGATACAAATTTACTCATATGCTTCAATATCAGAAAATAGTGTCCTAACTAACACATGTGACATTAATGTCACCAAAATTAAGCATTCTATCTAATGTATGCTCTTGTCCATAACATATTTTTTTCAATAAGGCTTATATTTCTTTGGTATATTCTATTCAGTTAAACAATGTCCAAAATGAGTAAACTAGGATGTAGTCTTGAGACTCAGTTTTTGTTTATTACATTTATTTTCTTATTTGAATTACCTAAATTCTCCTAAACTACACTGTGTATAAAACATTTAAAATCACTTTTTGTGTAAACATAATGTATGGAGCACCATTTCAAATATAGGTTTTATGTAACAATGTCACTGTAACAGTCCTGAAATACCTCTAATCCTTTGATTTTATATGCATGTGACATATTTGTGAAAATTAAATTTATTAAAATTCCTCATTATATTAAATCAGATATGTTGAAAACCAAATTAATACAAATATTTTTTAGAAAGATGAACCAATCAATTATATTTTAAAGAAATTATATCCATTAGTGGAATGTCCAAACCTCACATGGTATTCCCAGTGTTAAAAAACCTCAATGAAAATGGGCAAATAAAAACACAAAGTTTTACTTTATTTTTGACCAGAGGACTGATTAGAAAGAACAGAAGAGGATATTTTCATTCTCTTCTGAAACATGTGTTCTGATGTTTCCAAACGCCATTCTGGGATACAGTCCATCTTGATGTGCTTTTTACAAATAGTGATTCAACCAATAAAATAATAGTATCCTGAGATTTAGGGTAAGAAAGAGAAAATTAAGAAATTATAAAATAGTTAAAAATTAATATTAAGAACAAAATTATAGATAATCTACATAATTATCTATTATATAATCCACTTTAAAAACCAAAAGAATAATAATTTCATTGACAAAACTGTAGTAGATATTCTAAAATATTAGTGATATCCTTCTAAACAATAATAAAACTCCACAAAGCCTAAAAATCACGGATATAAGTAAATGATATGTCTCCCCTGGGGACTCTGGGGACAAGGTCTCCCTGACAGTGAAAGTAACAATGAAAACTCATGTCCTTGCTTCTCTGCCTTTTATCTCATCCACAATGAACAACTGTAATAAAAACACTCAGAAGATCCTGGACTGTAACTTTAATCAGAGTGCTGGCGAGTTACTAAAAGTTAAACACAAAAGTTGCTGTTACCTGATAGCATGAAATATTCTCAAATGTGTAAAGAACACAGTTGGCAGTCATAATTAAACTAATTTAATAAAACACCTGAAGTCTGTTTAATGAAATGTCAAACAAATTATGACAAAGAACCCAGGATTTTAAAAAATGAGGTAAATGATCACTTCCGAAATATTTTACCATATCTTTCGACACAGCTGAAGATTTTTTTTCATAGAAATATTTAATAAAGCCATTGCAATAAAAATATACAAAAAGAAATGTAAATCTTGATGTATAGTTCTAATGGAGAGCAAACCACTGTGGAGTAAACAACAGTCTCTGGACAGGAGTGAACACGCCTACGCACCGCAAGTGCTTGCTGAAACACGAGAAACATCCATAAGAAAATAATGAAATTTACTTCAAAGCTAATAGCCCCCAAATTGTGTTTAAATTACTTTCCCCTCATTAATTATGGAAACTATTATAACAGAAGGTCAACTAACTTCTGAGAAAAAGTGAATTTTGATTTTTATGTGTATTTATTTCTTGATCATTTAATGAGTAAATCCTATTGTTTCTGTCCAAAATGTATTAAAGAATGTAGTGCCAATAGATAATATTATCACAAAATGATTAAAGAACTATGTTTGGAATAATATCTACTCTCTAAGCAGTAATAATATAAAGATTTAAAAAATTGGCTGCCCCCCATGAACTGTGGACTGGTGGTTGTGGAGGCCCCATGGGACTGGAATAGGCCCTCTGGATATGGAAGACCGTTGTTTGGCTCGAACTGTTTGGGGGCACCCAGGCAGGGGGATCAGGATCTGTCCCTGGTCTATGGGCAGGCTTCTGGAACCCAGTGCCTGTGGTTGACACCTTGCACAGCCTTGTTGCAATGGGAAGGGTCTTGGACCTGCCTAGGCTCAGTGTGCTGGGCTCTGCTGACTCCCCATGGGAGACCTGGATTTGGGGGATGTGGGGATGCAGGGTGGCTTGGGAAAGAGGGCTGGGGAATGGGAAGAGGGAAGAGGGGGGATCTGTGGATAGTATGTGGAGTGAGTAGAAATTTTCTTAATAAAGAAAAATGAAAGAAAAAAAATAAAACAAAACAAAAAGAATTGTCTGCCCAATAAGTATGAGTACGTAATCCTAATTCATTGTATGAAAATACATTTTTAAATTTGAAATTTTACTACTCAAACAATACATATTTTAATAATTCTAAATTTAAAAATATTATGGCAAAATATTTTAATATTTCAATTGCAGAGGCTAATGATACATTTTTATTTGGATAATTTGCAATTTGAAATTATTTTTTTAATTTATCTATTGATTTTACATCCTGGCACCAGATTCCCCTCCCTTCTCTCCTCCCAATCCTTCCCCCATCCCACCTCTCTTTGACCCCCCAATCCACTCCTCCATTTCTTTTTGGGAAAGGGAAGGTCTCTTATGAGTATCAACAAAACGAGGCATATCAAGTTTCAGTAAGAAGAAGCACCACCCCCATATATTGAGATTGGGCAAGGAGTAGGGTCCCAAAACCATTAAAAGAGTTGTAGACATCCCCTCTTCACACTGCTAGGAGTCCCACAAGAGGACCAAGCTACACAACAGTAACATATATGCACAATGCCTAGGTCAGTCTCCTACAGACTCCCTGGTTGTAGGCTCAGTCTCTGTGAGCCCCTATGAGCCCAGGTTAGTTGATTATGTAAGTTTTTGTGATGTCTTTGACCCCTCTGGCTCCTACAGTCCTTTCTCCTCTTCTGTAGGATTCCTTGAACTCCACCTAACATTTGGCTGTCTGCATCTGTTTCCATCAGTTGCTGGATGATGCCTCTCTGCTGACAATTGGGATAGACACCAATACCAGTACATCACATAGGTAGGACAGACTGTAGATCAAATGTTAAGTGGCTGAGTTGCTCTCCCACTCCCTCCACTTGAAGTCTTGCCTGGTCACAGGAGACAGCCAGTTCAGGCTATGTATATGCTATGACTAGGCATCTTACCTGAGGTCATCCTTGTAGATCCCTGGGAGTTTCACTTGTGCCCTGTTTTCACCTGACCCAGAAATGCTCCCTCCCCTCCAGTAGACTCTTTCAGTACTCTTCCGCTCTGTCCCCCCATCTCCAACCTAATCACTCATGTTCCCATCCCTACCTGCTCTCAGTCCACTCAAAAAAAATCTTCTATTTCCCCTTCTGAGGGAGATCCAGGTGTTGCCCTATGAATCCTCCTTGCTACCTAGTCTCTCTGAGTTTGCAGATTGTTGTCCTTTATTTTATAGCTAATATCCACTTATAAGTGAGTATATAACATGTTTGTCTTTCTCGATCTAGGTTACTTCACTCAGCATTACTTTTTTTCTAGCTCCATCCATTTGCTTTCAAATTTCCTGGTGCCCTTGGTTTTAACAGCTGAGTAATATTCCATTGTGTAAATTTACCATATTTTCTTTATCCATCCTTTGGTTGAAGGACGTCTAGGTTGTTTCCAGTTCTGGCTATTACAGATAAAGCTGCTATGATTATAGTTGAGCAAGTGTCCTTGTGTTATGATTGAGCATCCTTTGGGTATATGCTCTAGAGTGGTGTAGCTGGGTCTTGAGGTAGATTGTTTTTCAGTTTTGTGATAAACCTCCACGTTGACTTCCAATTGGCTGTACAAGTTTTCACTCCCACCAGCAATGGAGGAGTTTTCCCCTTGCTCCACATCATCTCCAGCATGAGCTATTGCTTGTGTTTTTATCTTAGCCATTCTGACAGGTGTAAGATGGTATCTCAGAGTCATTTTAATTTGCATTTCCCTGATGGTTAAGGATGTTGAACATCTCCTTAGTGTTTCTTGGCCATTTGAGATAAAAACTATATGGTATTGGCATAAAAACAGACAGGTGAATCAATGGAATTAAGTCAAATAACTAGACATAAATCCACACACCTATGAACACCTAATTATTGACAAAAAGCAATTTTTTTTAAAAAATGGAAAAAATAAAGCATCGACAACAAATAGTGCTGGTCTAACTGAATGTTAGCATGTAGAGGAATGCAAATAGATCCATATCTATCACACTGCACAAAACTCAACACCAAGTAGATCAAAGATCTCAACATAAATCCAGATACATTAAACCTGATAGAAGAGAAAGTGGGAAATAGCCTTGAGTGCATTGGCACAGAACAGAACTTCCTGAACAGGACACTGATAGTGCAGACATTAAGATCAACACTTAGTAACTGGGAACTCAGGAAACTGAAGTTTCTGTAAGGCAAAGGACACTGCCAATAGGACAATATGGAAGCCTACAGAAGGGGAAAAGAACTTCATCTCCACATCTGACTAAAGGCTGATTTCCAAAATAGATAAAGAACTCAAGAAACTAGATATCAACAAATCAAATAATCCAGTTGAAAATGGGGTACAAATCTAAACAGAGAATTCTCAATAGAATTTCAAAGGGCTGAGAAACACTTAAAGAGTGCAATTTGAAATTCTGATAACTTTAAAAAGTTTAATGAACCAAGTAGGAAAAGAATGCAAAGAAAAGAAAAACCTTCATTACTTCCCATGAGGACAAGAAAGAAGAAAAATGTAAATATCAGGAAACAGCACAAGAATGAAGGCATGTTAAATAATATTCTAACAAGGAACAATATCCACACATTTATATTAATTTATGTTATTCATGTTCATTTTCCTTTGACTAGTTTTTACATTTTTGTCCAAAGTTGCCTGAGGTTCTCCTAAGAATTCCTCAATTATTTTGAGATTGATGATTTCATTTGGGCTGATTACTGAAAACTGTAAGTCATGCAACTGTCTCCTATTTTTTTCTGTGGTTAAACAATGTGTCAAAGTATATAAAGCATGGAAGGATTTGCAGGGATGCTTACTACTGGTGAGGACAGGCCAACTCAATGGTTACTTGACTATTAGTCTGTGACTGTGCACCTGGAGACAGTAGGAATGTAGACAGGGAAGACAGTGAAGACTTAGAGGTTCTTGGAATAATATTGTATGAAAAAAATCTTTATTCACCTGACTAAAGACTTATTTAGAATCTAACATTAAAATTCTTGAGGTTCTATTCAATGTCAATGTCTGTGGCTAAGAATGTTTTTGTGGTTCTTTTGGTAGGCTGCTCTTAAGTTTTTCAACTGATGATGTGTATAAATAATAATGTGTACACAAATGATGATTATTCTGGAGATGTGACATTCTTCAATGGAATTATTATTATTATTATTATTATTATTATTGAAAATAGTTTCTTCTTTTATACAATACATCTCAATCTTAGTTCTTCCTCTCTCTACTCTTCCCAGCCACCCCCAATTCCCTTAAGAAGAGAGCATGTTTCCAAGAAACAACAATGGAATGTGACAAAATCTGATACAATAACACAAAGCAAAAGCCCTCAGAGTGAAGCTGGACAAAACAAATCAATAGGAGGAAAATAGTTCCAAGAACAGACAAAAGAGTAAGAGACACATCTGTTCCCACTGTGAGGAGTCTCACAAAACACCAAGGTAATAATCAGAACCTACACTTAGAGGAGCTGGTGCAGACCGATGCAGGCCTGTGCTTGCTGTTTCGGTGTCTGTGAGTTCATATAAGCCCTGCTTAGTTGATTCAGCCTCCTTCCTAGTTTGTAAATTTTGTTTAAAATGATTCTTCTTGAGGAAGAGGCAATGTTCGAAATGATCAGCCATAAGAGCCAATCAGATGACATTATACCAAAACATACTAGATATTAAAATTATTTCTATGATTTCTGGAAAAGGAATCGTAAAGAAGTATGATGACATCCCAAAGTTTTAAAAGAATCAAATTAGGTGTATTAGAAAGTTTTTACCTTGTAATTTGAATATTGATTTATTGCTTGTTTTATATTGTATTGTAAATTATTAATTGTTAAATAGGGTTATAAGCATATTTAATGATTAAGCATCAAACTAGAACATCAACATTTACAGTAAACATATGAGCAAAAATATAATATTGCTGATAAAGCCGTAATGTTATATTCCCCTAATGATTAGAGGTAAAACCGTGGTCACAGTAAATTTTTTGAGGTAACTTTTAGTTGCATAAAAATATTTTATTTTCAAATAATTTTAGAAATGCTTGATTTTGTTTTGATGTCTTTCTATTCCTTCAATGAAATTTCGTGGATTTTTGTGTTAAATAACAACTCATACCCCTTAATAATTATTCATAATTTAGTTGAAAGATGAACTTTAACTAAAGAAAGGCATAACAAGTCAAGTACTATATTTTTAAAAGTATTTGGGCTCCTGAATAATTTTAATCATGATGTTATATAAGTAAATAGAATGAGTACATTATAAATATAGGCATAAGCAATGGACCAAGCTCATCTTTCTAGACTCCAAATTTAGTTTTCTTGAAGATATTTCAAGGGAAAGGTTCTCTTCTAGGCTTTGGATTTTTTATTGTTTTTCACATTGCATCATGTGGTAAGCATCAGTTAGCAACATTGAGATGCCTCTGGATACTTCAATAAAGGACATTTACTTTGGAGAAGCAGCACACAAGTATAATAGAGATAAAAATGTAATCCAAAACTGATTAGCCCCAAGAAGCATCCACTCTCCTTGCTACTGGGGTAGAGAGAAGGTTTTAGCATGAAATCTCAGGATCAGACCTTTTCTAAGTGAAGGTTGTGAGACACTAACCGTATGAATAGAAGAAGGACCACATGGCCTGAGCTGGGATTTATAAGAACAAATTTCCAAGTACTGTATTTTCACTACAGAAGAAACAATGACATAAATGGGGCTTTGAGACAGGGGTATGTTAATGCTGGCACTGGGAATGTGAGCAGGGATGCATTCATGCACTGTACTCTGAAGGTGAGCAGGGATTATTAAAACGTGCATGGCACTGGGAAGGGATCCGAAGCAGTTTTAAAGTTAGCAATAACCTCCTAGACCCAGTTGTTTATTGATACTGCTGGAGAGATACAGCTCATGTCAAGCAATTTGCGTGTGTATATGTGTGTGTGTGTGTGTGTGTGTGTGTGTTTTATTTTTTCTGCCTCCTAATAATTACTACCAACAGCTCTGTCTTTTACCAGCACATCAAGGGACCTGGGAATTGGGGATAGAAGTATCTGAAAGACCAAGTTCCCCTAGAAAGACATAGCTGAAAACAAAATATCATATACTGGGCTCCAAACAGGTAACCCTTGTTCTGTCTCACAACACTAAGCATGATTCTTCTTCCGGGGAATTTGTGTTTTTATAATAAGCTAGAATTCTAACTTTTCTATTTGAAATTGTCACATATCACTAAATACAATTATATTTTAAAAGATATAATTGTATTGCTGGCTTCCTTTTTTTAGTCGAGAAATAATACATGACTGCTATATATTTTTACTGAAAATTATTTCTATACTGATGGGAAATTAGAAAAATGATTTCAATAGCATTCTCCAAGATAAAGCTTTTCATTTTTTAGTGTTCTGAATTTGCCAATTTGATGAGAGAGATTATATAAGGCCATCCTGGAAACTGTAATGCATCAGACTAATACTATTCACAAAAAGTAGACTGGTGCAGCCACTTGGAAATTAGTGTGGAGTTTTCATGAATCTAAAAATAGAACTAGCAAGAAATATTGGTGTATGCCTTTAATCCAAGAAATTAGGAGGCAGAGGCAAGTGGATCTCTACGAGTTTGAGGCCAGCTTGGTGTACACAGTGAATTTGAGGACAGCATGGGTTACATAATAAGATCTTGCCATAAGCAAAAAAGATACTGTTATTGATGTATTTCATAGATTGCTAAAGCAGATTGGGAATAAATTCAGCTTGTTTACCTCACATTACAAATAATAAAAAGGAACATTGAAGCACACAGGCACAAAAACAACAACAAATTCCCCAAAACCAAAAAAATAAAAGTACTATTACAACCCAGATATGCCACTCCTGGAAATTTATCCAAAGCACACCTTGCCATACCACACAGATAAAACATATCTAAATTCCTTGAGACTCTGGTCACATTAGTTAGGAGACAGAATTAACCTATATGTCCATCATCTGATGAACACATAAGGGAAATATGGGAATTTGGTACATAAACACAATCATATTTTATTCATCACTATAGAGAAATGAAATTATGGGAATTTTGAGAAACTGGATAGAATTGGAAAGAAGATACAATACTGATTTTGGTAACTCAGCATCAGGAAGTCAAACATAATGTGTGTTCTCTGATACACGGATCCTAAATTCAAAATCTTAGACTTTAGTTTTTAAGTAGGAATGATTATCTGTAGATGCCAGGAACAAAGAGAACAGCCACATGTAGAAGTAACCGTCTTATTTAATAAGAAACACAGAGCCAATGCAAAGATAAAAGCTCAAGAGATCAGAGTTAAGAGCCTTACCCATCTGCTGCAGCTAGCCTCTTCAGCCAAGAGACCTACTTCCTGTGTGTTTGTCTTTATATAGACTTTCTGTTTTGCCTTCTCATTGGTTGTAAACCCAACCACATGACCTCCTAGTCACTGCCTCTCTGTACAGACCTCCAGGTCTTCTATGGTTGGTATTGAGATTAAAGGCATGTGCCTCCAATGCTGGATGTATCCTTGAACACACAGAGATCTACCTAGCTCTGCCTACCAAGTGCTGGGATTAAAGGCGTGCACTACCACCGCCCAGCTTTTGCTATGGCTTGCTAATAGCTCTGACCCCCTGGCAAATTTATTTATTAACATACAAATAAAATCACATTTCAGTACAAATAAAATATCACCATAGCCACAGGAGTCAGAGGGGAAACTAAAGCTTTTATGTGGTGTCTGGTAATAAAGTATTTTGGTCTGTCAATATAAGTGGAACTACTACTTAGAGTGAAAAGTTAAGAAAAGAAAATGATATGGGGAAAGAAGATGTTAGGGAAGATCAACCCAAACTAAGAATTATGAAACACATGAAAATCTACTAACATGAAGATAATTTGAAAATAATTATTTTAAAAAGAATTTGAATATGAGTACCCTGCATGACTGAACAACAGCCTTAAGTTCGGAAACAAAAATCCTTGTGAGAGCTACAGGGTTCCACCAGAAGTGTTAATGGCCTGGATATCTCCAGAGGCTCCCCAGACAATACAGGCTGATTTTAATGCTTTTGTTTGCTCAACAGAAGTACATGTTAAGACCCTTTTCATTGAAGACACCACACACTTCTGCTATAGATACAGAAAATAAGCTGAACCAAGGGATACTTGTTTCTTATGGACTAACATTCACAGCAGAAAAGGCTTGTATGAAGTCTACTGAAAGAGAAAAGTCACAAACCGTCCTACTCAGCTGTAGGTCCTGTATGCTTCAATACTGACCATCCAGGCAAAATATGTGAATGGTCACTATTCAGTGGAATATTTTGAGCATAGCCATGCCCTTTTTGATCTGATTTAATAATAATATCCTCCAATGGAAGGAATTGATATCTCATACTATAGTTTTGATCAAAAGGTTGTGGCTAGGGAGTTCACAAGCCCTTGGGGAAAGCTGTATTCTTGTTTTAGTAAATAAATATTTGTCAAACTGCCTTCTGAATACATTCTTATACACATAGACTGGCATATCCCTCAGCTTTAGTCAGAGAAGCTTCTTTTTGTAGTCAACAATGAATGTAGGAAAAGTATAACTGGTTGACTTGGTGAGAATAAGTGAGTGTTGAGTGCTCAGTACGTCTATATCACTCCTCCAAGGTCCAGGGCAAAGTATGAAAGAGTGGTTGGAAAGATTGTAGGATCTAGAAAGTGGGTATGAATGCTATGAATTACTGTTTTCTTGATAGAACATGATCATTGATGAATGCACAGAACCTAAGATATGGACACACACATGCACATGAACAAAAATGCACACACACACACACACACACACACACAGAGGAATTAGAATAGACGGGAAGATGGAAGTCTTTAGATGTTTGAGAAGAATAAGACAGTCACTGGATGAGTGTGATCAAAATCTACTGTACACATAAAAATTTGGAAAAAATAATGAAAACTGAACCCTATAGAATTATAGTGAAGCAAAACGAATTTCTATTGACTTGAATTAAAATTTGAATCCTCTAGCAGTCATTATTTCCAGATTCATTTTCTTGATTTAATAAAATAATTGGGTTTTTTTGGGGTGCTTTTGCTTCTGTTAAAACATATTCTCATCTAGGCCTGCAGACTCCAGAAGTCAAGGACAGCTCCACCCTCGGTTTCTAGACTTAAGGCAAGAAGAATTTCACCCACGATTCACTGGGCATTTCTAGGCCTGGCTGACTATGGAGGACAAGCACAGCTCTGGCAGGGGGCCACATCTGGGTCAACAGCCTTGCACAGCTGCAATCTGTGTTGATGTCTATGGCTCCTGTTACCATCAAAAACAGTGAGGATAGGGCTACATAGGGTTGGTCTCTTCACTCACTGGTTGTAGCACTAGGGAGAATGGGCCCTGTACCTCCCCAGGGCAGCACAGTAGAGCTGTCCCTGCTGGCAAGTGTACTGGTGAGCCAGGCCTGCATATGCAAGAGTGGGAGAGATAGCCCCTTCAATGGTGTAGTCGAGGGAGAGATGCCCACCTTTCTTTTTGCCCTTGCCTCTTACCGCATGCTGCAGACCAGAAAAGCTGGTCCCAGGTTACAAGAGCTGGAGAGCTGATTGTGCCCCTCACTGGCTGTAGCACTTGGGAGAGTGGGCCCTGCATCTAGCCTGGATAATATAGTAGAGCTGTCCCCATGGACGGATGCTCAGGTGATCTTGCCCTGAAATGTACGTTTGACATCTAGCCCTACTTTTCATCTACCATAACGTAGAGTGACAAAGGAGTGATGACCACCCCTCTCCCCTGCTCCTCACCACCTGTGGTGGATGGGAGAGCTGGCCCTGAGGTCATGCAGGTAGGAGAATTGGCACTGCCTCCCACTGGCAGCAGCACTAAGGAGATAAGGCTCTGCACCTCCCCGGAGCAGCACACCAGAGCTGATCCTGTTGGCATGAGTGCTGGGAAGCCGGGCCTGTGGGTGTGAGAGAAGGAGGTTGTCGCTGCCCCATCCCTGGCATGCCATGTGGTGGCATGGATAAGGAAAATGTGCTCCCCCACCCCTTGCCACCTGTGGCAGGTGGATGAGCCAACCTTGGGGGCATGAGAACTGAAGAGCTGCCCTTGCCTTTCATCAAGTACAGCAATCTGGAGAACAAGCCCTGCACCTCATCTGGCCAAAACCGTAGAGCTGGGCCTGGTGGTGTGAGTGCAGATGAGCTGGACCAGAGGGCTTGAGAACATGAGAACTGACCCGGGTCTTTGCTGTCTGTTACATTTGGTGAGCTAGCTGGGGCAGTGCTGGAATCCTCACCTGGGTGATGACAATGAGGGAAAGCTGGCAGTCTGACCAACCCAGCTCCTGTCCAGGTCCAGGACCAGGACTAAGATGTAGCCCACTGTAACACCTACTTCATCTATGAACTGCTGGAGCATGTGAAGGTGACAGATCTACAAATTCAAAGCTACAGGATCACCATGACACAGGGCAGCGACAAGATATCCAAGATGAAGCACAGGGAAGGTCCAGTATTCACAGTATAACAGAAGGCAAAGGTCTCAAACCAGACCAATGACTCATTACAATAAACACTGAAGGTACAGATGTATGAACTAAAGAATATACAGTGAGACTCACTGGGCCACACTACAGGTGCCACACTGAGATTTATTTGTTTGTTGGTTGGTTTTGTTTTCTATGGTTTTTGTTTTGTTTTGTTTTACTTTTAAATTTTGTTTTTGGGGTAGGTTATAAGGGTAGAGGACAGAAGCAAGGGGACAGGTAGATGAGTGGGATTGGGATGTATGATGCAAAATCCTCAAAAAATCAATACAAAGTTTTAAAAAAATTCTCACTCTTCAACACAAGTTGTCCTAGAACTAGGTAACTCAGAATGGTCTTAAACTCAAAGTGATCCTCTAGCTTCAGCCACTCCAGTGCTGGGATTTTGGCAAGATCCACCATACCCAGCTTTTACAAAATAATTTTATATTTCATCTGATAAATGAGTTCCTGAGAGTCATCAAGAAAAGGCCTCAATTATAAGGAAACATGTTGTCAGAATATACTGTGGGGTCACTGGAGTTAAATCAAAATAGTGTGAATGGCGGTCATTAGAAGGATGGAATGGGTATAAACACAGTACTTATGTATGAATTTCATAAAAAAATTAAAAATAAATCAAAAAAGGTTTATGAAGTTAAACTGTTACATAGGTAAGGTTAAATGACTGAGGGAATCTAAATAAATTTCAGGAGGGTAAGTAAGTGTGCAATGCATATGAAATCCACACTAGTGAACTGGCCATTCTATTCATTGGCCACTCTAATGAACCAACCTCAGCCTGTTCTGGAACTCTACGGGACATTGGTGGTAAAGGCTTTATACACAGGTAGTGTTTTCATATTTTATACTGCACATTATCATAATTTTTCTATGTTGACATACACTGACACTTGCCATTCTGTTATCGCTCCATGAAATATTTAGTACAGTGCCAGTTTGTCCAGGTTTTTGGTTCCCAAACAATAGCATAGAAATAGAGTGGATATACACATAAATTCATTCAAATTGTTTGCACAATGAAGAAATCCTGTAATCGGTCAATTTTTAGAATATATTTCCCTTTTTTTATGTGTGACTGTAGATGAAAACAGTAACTTTGGCTTTAAAGATACAAACATATACACACTGAAATTATGATGTTTGCCGTACTCAGAAAAAAGATCTTTGGGGCTGAAAAACTAATGGCCATGGTGACAGCAATGGTTTATTATGGGTGCTTTCTTCCTTCAAGTGCTCTCAACTCCTCAGATTACCCCAGACTCCCTCTGTAAGGAGAACACCAGGTGATGAATGCAGAGTCCTCTGATGACTTCCTGCATTGCAGCCTGCCTCGTGGACCAGAGTCAACAGGCTCTGTTCACTGACGCACCTTCAAGAAGACAGCTGCAGGACAAATTGGGCCAAATATTTTCCATATGCTTTTCTACTGCTACTATTTGATTTGAGAAAAAAGATAATTTATAATTGATAAGCATTTGCTATACACGTATTTAATACCATTTATTTCATGGTTTTTTTTTTGTAAGATTGTTCAATTCTGTTCTCTGTGCTTCCTTTCTCTCACACTCTATCGTGAACTTATAAACCTAATTGCTCTGTATAGAGTATTGGCTTATTTATGGTCATTAGATAGAACATATTGAGAACACTCAGTGGGAATTGCATTTTAAATGGGGATATGAAATACATTATGATCACTTTATTCTTGTGATTGATATGAGCTTCTCAAATAGACCCATTTATTTCATGGTCATTGCACAGAGTTCAAGGCATGTTCATTGTATCCCCAGGTTAAAAGTACATAACCCTGTGTGGCATCACACTGTGTTCTGCATTATTAGATTTTAGGTCACAAACTCACATTTATGTGATTCAAGGTTAATGACAAACTGTGAAACCTGGGGTGGACAAAGTTTTAAAAACTGAAACAGCAATATGTAGAGAACATTAAAAGCATTAATGATCAAACATGGGCTCAGAAAATTCTGGCACCCAGAAACACACCTCTGTAGGCACTGTGGTGAGAACTAAGGCATCCACCTGAGCAGGGTTACACAGACACAAGATCAGCAGGCTGCTGACACATTGGGAAATGTTTCTCTGTCGAGAAACAACCTGACACCTACTTTCCTAGAAGGTCTAAGGTTTAGTTTTGATGAATTTTGTCTTGTTTGTTTACGTTTTAATTTCAACATTCACCCAAATAAATGTAAAATGTTTAATAGATTTTAAGATTTAAGGAAGATACAATGGGCATAAAATTGCTGCATTATTTGTTTATTTCTGGTAGTGTTTCCTGATCTTTAATGCAGTGAAATTGTTTACACTTTACGGAATGTAAGCAAACAGTGAACTCGAGTCTTAAAGTTTTTACTTACTCGAGCCAAGATTTTAAAATATTAAGCTGAAATACAATTGGATCCAAAGGCCTAGAATTTGACACTTATACAATTACTGTGAAATAAACAATTACTCTTATTAAAAAGCCTTTAATACAGAACTAATCTTAAGTAAGAATGATCTAGGGAACTTTTTTCTCCATCATTTTAAAATATAATTTAACTTCCTTAAGAAAAATCTAGTCCATTTGTTCTTTAGTTTATCTCTCTTAGTTGCATGTATGCATGCCTGATCATATAGCTGTGTACCATATGCATGCAGTATGACAAGGAACTCAATTACAAGAAAGCAAAGGATCTTTGGAACTGGAGTTCCAGGCAGTTATGAGCCACCATATGGGTGCTGGGAAGGGAAGCAGGGTCATTTGCAAGAGCAGTAAATATTTCCATCCATTGAGTCATCTCTTCAGTCCTGTGATTTACTGTTCATGAATCCAAAATCAGTTCAGCTAAGTTAGTGGACTTAAATTCTTTGCAGAAACTATACTGAAACCAGTTCTCCTAGATAAATTTGTATTCAATCATTATATAAAAACAAATTCTTATTTCATTTTGGTTGAGTATTGATACATTGTTAAAGGAACCTTTTACTTCTTGTAGAAATATTGATACATAGTTCCAGATTCAAAACTTTCACTAATACTAAATCATTAATAATTTTCTAAGAAATGTATTTTCAATACTTTAAATTTTTTGTTTTTCCTAAAATTTTCAAACCTGTGTTATACGTTAAACTTAGTATCTGAATTTATTAAGGTTTATTCCTTAAACTTAGATTACCTTAATTTGGATCAACCCTACTTAAAATCATTTTTAATTTAAAAAAATTTACCTTGCCTTTGCATGAATGAAATTAAAACAACTTAAATCTGTTTGCATTTTTTCTTCATGACATTTGTGTATTATGTAAATGCACTAAAATGTGGTTTTGCCAGCTCTTATAAGTTATCTTACTAACAAGTTCCAATTAGCAAATATTTAGAGTTTTATTTACAAAAGTGTTTTAAAGCTTCATAGGATAGATAGACTTTAAGTAAGTATTTTAAATACTTTAGTATTTCTTAATTTAGTTGATATTATATTATAATATAAATGTTACTATATATATATTGATTCTATATTAACTTTACTTTGAAACTATATATGCTGTTAATATTGACACAATTATGTAAATACTGGGACTAATATTTAAATGTGTATATATGGTAAAAGGAACTTTAAAAAGAACTTCTATTTGATTGTATATGTCATATCCATCTCTGAGCATCTATATTCAAGTTTGTTAGCATGCCATTTATAGTCTAATTCTGTGTGCCACCAAAATTTATGTTCAGAAGATCACAGCAAAAATAAAAGATAAATGGTCTTCATGTTCATCAAAACTTCACTGGATAGTCCTTGATCTAACAGGAAAGTCACATTGTTTTGCAGAATTGGTTCATGCTGCGGCACATAGCTCAATGTGATCCAGAGTTAATGATGTCTTTCAATGAATGTCAAATGAACAACGTGTACAACAAAGAGAAACTTCGGCCCTGACTTGAAAAAAGAGACATCAATACATAACCACTGCGGTTGGCACACAATTCAGAAAAACTTAGCTCATTATATGTATAATTTAAATCTTATAAAAATAAGCTGTTCATGAATTCATGAGCTACATCGTTGAAGATTTATTGCTGAATCTAAAATCTTATGTGCTCTTGTCGACTCTAATCTAGACAGTTGGGTTCTGGCATGTAGCATAGGTCATGGAAACACAATGACAGAAAAACAAATGATCAGGCAGGACAATAATAAATATCCCAAAAGAAACATTCTTCTGGTTTCTCAAAGCATAGATGTCTATAGGTCTCTTCATAGACTGCATATCTCATTTATCATTAGAAAGTTTAGGAAAGAAAACACACAGAGAAGTCTAATGATCCCATCCTGTTCCTATTAATGTAGCTAAAATAGAAATATGAAAAACCTGTAGCCAAATATAAAGTAAATGAAATTTAAGAATCATACATATAAAACATAATCTTCCCAGTTAAACAAAGGACATAAAATTCTGTAATTTATGAACATATGAGCAGGGAGTTGATGCATTTGTGAAACAGAACGTCTTATCACCATTACTCAAGATTATACAACCTAATCTATATAACATGTTATGAGCATGAAATTGCCAAGATTTAAAATACAAGGTAAACTCTGTAGCTAGAGTTTTTCTGCCTGGCCCACGGTCAGGATAAATCTCTTTCACCTGCCAGTCCCACAGCCGCTCAGACCCAACCAAGTAAACACAGAGACTTATATTGCTTACAAACTGTATGGCTGTGGCAGGCTTCTTGCTAACTGTCCTTATATCTTAAATTAATCCGTTTCTATAAATCTATACCTTGCCACATGGCTCGTGGCTTACCGGCATCTTTACATGCTGCTTGTCCTGGCAGTGGCTGGCAGAGACTCCCTCCGCCTTCCTGTTCTTTTAATTCTCTGTTAGTCCTGCCTATACTTCCTGCCTAGCCACTGGCCAATCAGTGTTTTATCAGCAACACATTTGCCATACAGAACATCCCACAGCAAAACTCTATTAAAATGAGAGGATAAAATAAAAGATACAAATTTAAAATAATACAGTATTGTGAAAATCAATAACTTAAGCTACAGAACACCATAAATAAGGCTAAAATGTCTCATAATGAAACTTAAAGTGTATTATATCACCCAGATACTCTGTTTTACATTGAAAATGTGGTTGATAGAGTTTAACTGGAAATGCAGGTGATTATGGACTGTAGGTTTAGAGCCTGCTATCAGACCCCTACATTTAAAAAAAAAAAGCAATAAATGACTTCTAGCTTGTAAAATTTTAATGGCATTATCATATAAAACTCAATATTAGTATTTGTTATAACCTTTTGAGTAAAAGCACTACAAAGGTTCTTGGGGAGATGAACCTTAGAATCTTTGCCCTTATCTTTCACCACGAGGAACTCATTCGTGGGCTGTCACACTTCACTCTGTGCCATTGTACTACATGTTGACTCTTTATTATCAGCCTGACTTAGATTTAGAAACATCTAAGCAGCATGCTCGTAAGTGCATTGGTGTGCATGTTTCCATTAGATTAACCAAGGGAGAATGACTCACACTGAGCGCAGGTGGTACCGTCCCCTGGACTGAACACAAGACAGAATAAAATGAGAGGGGAAGCAGGGCAGGAATGTGCCTGCATCCTCTTCTCCACAATGTGAATTGCTTTGCTCTGTCACTCTATAGTGATAGACCTAATCCTCGGATAAAGGACTGAAATACATCCCTTTTGGTTTATGTTGCATATGTGGTATATTTTGTAAAAGTTATTGGAAAAGTAACTAAGGCACTCCTTCCAAAACACTGATGAATATATCAGACATACTATTAATCTAGTTATAAATATTTATATGTCTGAAATATATACTTGGTCTTAATATTCTTTCTTCTCATTCATTTGAATTAAGATACAAATAATATTCACAAGTTACTCTCAAATGTATTGATTAACTCCTTACTGAAGTATCATAATTAATTCTACTAATTAATGATCAGTATAATAATAATTGGAAAAAGAAGATCATTTATTTCTATTTTTTCACTTTTATTGAAAATAGATTATTTTAGCCGGGCGTTGGTGGCACACGCCTTTAATCGCAGCACTCGAGAGGCAGAGGCAGGTGGATCTCTGTGAGTTCGAGGCCAGCCTGGTCTACCAAGTGAGCTCCAAGAAAGGCACAAAGCTACACAGAGAAACCCTGTCTCAAAAAAACAAAAAAAAGAAAGAAAATAGATTATTTTTGTACAGTATATACTGATTACAGTTTTCCTTCCCTCAACTTCTCCTAATTTATCCCCACCTTCCCACCCAACCAGATCCACTCCCTTTCTGTCTTTCATTAGAATAGAACACGATTTACAAACTGCTAGTTCAGTTAAGGCTCCTGTCTGCCTAACTTCCCCATGTCTCATTCTCTCCAGGCCTGCCCACCCTATCCACAACCCTGTGTCCTCCTAATCACAATATCCCATATGTCAATGGGCCAGAGACTCCTTGCTTTACCAGGACAACACTGGCTGCCAGAATTCCAGGCTTCAACTCCGGTGGAGACCTCATGCTTACCCAGAGGCCACAGGGACCAGAAAACCAAAGAGGAAACAGAAACCATGGGACAAATACCCATCCAGAAAAGACAAATTCAGAAATCAGCACCTAGACTTATAATAATACCAAACCCAGATGTCTAGAGACCAGCATAAGAACACAATCAACAACAGTCAAGGCAATATGTCACTACCAGAACACAGCTAATCTACTATAGCAAGCTCTGAATATGCTAGTATAGCTGAAGCACATGAAAAAGACCTTTAAACAAAATTTGTAAAGATGATACAGGT
>CABHPQ010056427.1:0-10220 GCA_902168405.1 Peromyscus aztecus
TTTTTTTATATAAGAAAAATGTTTTACTGATGCTCAAAGTCCAATTTACGTAACAACATTATTTTTCTTTCTATGTTTGTTATGGTAAACAACCTTATTTTTCTTGCTAAGTATTTTTTGTTATCTCTAAAACATGACCTTTCATATTTTTTTAAACTTGAATTTATCCCTGTTAACTTATCAATGATATTTAGCTAGGAATAGAATTAGAAACTGTAGGCTTCTCTGTGCATCAGCACTATCTTGTGGTTATTTATTGTTAAAATGTTTCTGCTTATATAATATTCATAAGTTGAAGGTAATAATATACTCATAACTATTTCTAGAAATTTTACATTTGGCAAGGTTTAGTTTCTCTGTGTCTTTATCTACAGTGACAGAATATTACATTTCAGAGAAAGATCTGTCTAAATGTACCATGGTTATTCATGATATTGCTTCAAGTTGTTCAACCCCAACTGTCTGAAGAATGAAATCCAAGATTCTCAGAGAAGGATGCTGATCTGTGTCAATTTCTACTGCCTGATCTCTCACCATATGATGTTTCATATACTTTGTGCCAGAAACATAATACCTTTTTTAAATCCACTGAACTATCCACATTGTTTTTACACTGTAAGCTCATTATTCTCTTCTTCATGTCAAAATGTTTATCCCTGCAAACTTTATTAACCTCCCACTTTGTTTCAACACTAAAGCATTAATCGTATTTTTATTTTTACTCTGGTCGTTGCCCAGCAAGATCTGAGTGACCTGATTATGCTTTCCCCGTAAGTCAATCAACTCTGATGCTGTTGGACCTCAAGCTTCTTGGTATTAGAGCCTCTCTGTTCCCTATCATGTCATGTGACACCATGGACAAACAGCAACTTATGTGTAAGCTGAATATTGAAACGGGTAATATCTTCAGATAATGCTAGATAAACAAAAGTAGAGTTCCTTTTATCTATAAGCACTGAACCAAAATTCAAACTTACATACTCTGTGATACTCAGAGGGAGCTAAGCATTTGATAATATGAATATTCCAATATTATGAACAGGAAGCACATTTTCCACATTTCCACATTTCCTCAGAGAAGGAAGAATTGTGTGTGTGTGTGTGTGTGTGTGTGTGTGTGTGTGTGTGCATGTGAAAGCACCCATTGACATATTTTTTTATTTACAAATAGCAAGACAGCAATTTTCTGCAAAAAAAATTAATAAGAACCAACACTATTAAAATTTGTAAAATTACAATGATGTCCTTTACTCTGGAGTTTCAAAAAGTATATTCCAACTTATTTTTTTATCTTTTCTTATTTCTGAGTTCAGAAAAAATTAATAGGGTAAGAGGAAATATAATTTCAAGGTAGAAGTGTATGTATAATGTTGAAAATTAATTAAGTGATAATTGGAATAAAAATTACACTTTTTATTTTCAAAAGTAATTTCAAATCTACAAGTTAATACGTATTTTCCTTTGTTTTGTTTTGTTTTGCATTTCTTATGAGGTCTTTGTTACATTAATGTTTTAAGAATACAGTAGATTCTATGATTGCCTTTCTATTATTAGGAACTACATTGACATTGTGCCAGGTCACTGTGAAGCATGAAACCACTTTTTTTTTAATATCTATTTAATCTATTTATTTGTCTGCCCAATTGTTCAGTAAATGTGTAATAAGTACTTTTCCCAGCCTTGAGTTAATGTTTGGCAACATGATTACAATGGTAAGTGTTCTAGTTTCCTCTTTTGCTGTGAAAAACATTCTAACTAATATAAACATGGGGGAGAGAGGATTTCATTGGCTTACCCTTTCATAGTCCACCATTAATGGAAGTCAGAGTAGGAATTTAAGACAGACACTTGAAATAGAATAACTTTTCCTGGCTCACTCTCTGGACCAGCTCACTCAGGTTCATGTTCAGCTTGCTTCCTTATATAGGCAAAAACCACTGGAGAGGGAATAGTCCTGCCCTTAGTAGACTGGGCTCTCCCTCATCAGTTAGCAGTTAAGACTACAATCCGCAATCATGCCCAGAGGCATATCTGAAAAGGACACTTGCTTAACTGATACTTTTTTTTTTCCCAACTGATTTGAGAATGTGTCAACTTGACAGTCAATGCTAGCATTACGGTACTAAGACAATTAAACAATAACACTATTAAATATTTAGCCTAGATATGCAAATAACTATTATGCCATAAAATGGTCAGTTAAGGAAAGCACCGGGCCTGTGGGAATAACTCTTTAACAAGGGTGTTATTCCATAGACATTTGGGAGGAGCACTTAAATGATGCTAACAAATTTGAAAGAAAAATTATTTGAGGATGATCAATAAAATAAGTGCTTATACTACCAAGTGTTATACTTATATTATCAACTATTTAGTTAGGTCCCTGGTGAGTTTACTTCCCTTCACTAAGATAAAGAATGTAATATCAGGTCAAGGAAATAATTTCAATGAAGTCTAACTTCTTGTATCAAAAAGGGCATTGGGGCTCCCTACAAGGTATGTATAGAATGGGAAGTTACATGTATGAGCATAATTGACAGATGTAATACTTCAAATTTCATCTCAGTGTGACTGACAACTAAGGGAAGCACCTGTGTAACTTGCAGCCAACTGCACCACTGAAGAGGAGATGCCTCCTCTTCACAGCAATTACTTACTGCTCATCCAACCACAGAGACAGGGTCAGGGGTCTCTGGGTCTTGTTTTGTCAATCAGAGAGTCTCATAAAACTTTCAAGTTTCCTGGGCTTCATCTTCTCCTTCCTTGAGGAGATTTTCAGTGGAGAAAGAAAGGATACATAACAAATGTAAAATGTCAGATGAATATTGAAAAAAAAATTCAGAAAAAAAAGGGAGCAGGGCAGGGCATAGGAGAAAGGAGGCATCACAAAGTCAAAGAAAACCTCAAAATGTCTGCATGTAAAACATCTGTGAGGGAAGAAATGAATTGTGGGGGATAGGAGAGCAAGGAAGCAGAGATAGTAAATGAGTCTATTTTCTGTGGATTACAAAGCAAAACATAGGTTCAGAAACAAGTGACTTTCCCAAGTTCAAAGATGAGTTGTTGTAGTACATTGCTGAATCATAGCATCCTGGCTTCCAGCCTGAATTTATTGTATTCATATGGGTGAGTGACTAAGAGTCATCACTGCAGAGAGACTAAATAAACCCAGACCTGTTTCAAAGGATTACTCATGGTGTAACCTTAGGATAAATAAGACACTTGAGCTTTAGCAGACCAAAGTAGCATACTAAAGGAAAGTGTAACTACTAACAGTACTGTGAATTGTGGTAGCAGGTTACAACAGATGCCTTTTCCCCAAACATGAAACATATTCCAGCCCAATATTTTCTGATGCAGTTTCTGTATTAGTTACCTTTATTTCTCTTCCAAGAAGCAGCTTAGGGATGGGTGGTTTATTTTGGGCTTACAGCTAGAGGGTGTGGACCATCAGATGTCCTCTTATGCCAACCTGACAGGGTGTAGAATCATTGAGAAAACAAAGCTCTAAGAATGCTTTTGACACAGTTTCTAGCTTGAGTTAGTTGAGATAAAAAGCACCACTCTAGTGTGAGTGGCATGTTCCACGGGTTGAAACCCTAGACTGATAAAAAGGAGGAAGCAAGCCGCACACCAGCATTCATTTCCATTTACTGACTGTTTCCTGAGTTGCCTCAACTGTTTCCAGTCTGATATTCCCACCATAAGAGACTGTAGCATAGGATTAACCCTCCTTCTTTAACTTGTCTTTGTCAGGTATGTGGTCACAGCTTAGGAAAAGTAACTAATGGAGCACCCTTCCTTTACATTTGGGATGACTCTGTGATTCACATTTTAGCCAATCAAACATGGTCAGAGTGTCTGCTTTTTCATAAGTAGATGATAAGAAGTCATGACACACCAATGTCACTTGAAACTGTGTGAGAACATTCTGCTCTTCAGCCCCAGCTGATCTCTTAGATGATAGTCAACACCAACCTTAGCCACACAAAAAAGGCATCTTTGACAACCATCACAGCTTGAGATGCAATTATTTGTAGTTCTGTTAAAGCCCGTATCTGAGAATCTAGATATCTGAATGAATCATGAGGAATTATTATTAATTACTGGTGATTCTTGCCAATTTTTCTTAAAATATTTGTATATGTTTGTTTTAGATATTAAAAGAAAACTTAGGCTAATCATTCTTTTGGTATTATAAAATAGTTGATTACTTCTGACTCTCACTCATGAACTCTCTTAGAGAATTGTTTTTGTTAATATCTAATGACTACAGCTCCCATTTGATGTTAAGGGAATGAGTAACTAAATACACTCTTAATTGTAAAGACATTTTACCAACTCTAGAAAAAAAAACAACTATTTTATGGCCTATATCACACAAAAACATTGAATATACATATTTTAAATTAACACTTTTGCCATAGCTTTTTGATTATTAAAATATTAACCCAAGCATAGTGCTGAACAAGGATAAAAGTATTAACCCCACCATAAATGCTTTATCTTAAAAAAATATAAATAATTTGGTTACACCCACTGGTAAAACACACAGAACATTTTCTTTTTTAATTCCTTATTATTCCAGTTTTATTTTAGGTTTACTACACCTTTTGATATGTCCTACATCTTTATTATGTCATTTTAACTTTTCCATAATATCATCTTTTTCAAGTTGTTGATTTCATCAATTCATATTATTTAAAGTATTCAGCCACTTCAAAACATTCATCTTTAATGTCTTAACTTATGCTAATAAAAATTTTGTGTTTCTGATAGTATTTAATAAAGCAATCATTCCCCAACATCTTCATACACATTAAATGCACTCTTTTGAACAACTTATGTTTGACACATTGTAATATAATCATTTGTCCTTACAATGTAAGACCTGCCTACATTTTCATCACTTTTTCTGTAGTAGTGCCATATTTTTCCGTGTTATTTTTAAACTTGTAATAAAAATTGGAAATGCTAATTTTTGCCATGTTTTCAAATGGTTTACAGGATTTAAGCTATGTTTTTCATTTTGATAAATTTGATATGAATAAGTGTTTAATTTGAAGTAGCCAAGAACAATCATGTGCTAGCTAACCTTATTAATTTTATTGTAAAGCCAGTTTTAAATATCTGAATTTCAGTTCTCCCAGTATATATACTTAGCGCTGTTATGATAGATAATAATCAACTATAAGCATCTAAGTGGTCACAGAGTCTCCATCTTTGAGTCAAATCTTATCATTAATGTAAAACTAATTCAATTTAATAATATCATTTATGTATAAAATAATTCAAACTCCCAGGCTATAATACTACACAATGCTGAGTGTAATTTCAACCCTGACAAAGTGTTTGGGAAAGTTACAGGTCCTGTCCATGGTTTCTTCTGTTTTGCTTTGGGCGAATCTGGGGGATTCTGTATTTCTATGTTTACTGAGGTGCTTCTTGAGATTCTTAATTTAATGAGTATTTTGTCCTCCTGAAGTAACAGTTGTGGATTTAGAAATAGGAACCCTTCCTATAAAGTAATTCTCTTTACCTGCCATGTTACTCTAGAAAATAACATCTAAAGAAACCTTAATGATCAGAGACATTTACAACTGGGCATCTCTCCGTTGTTTCTAAAGGCTGTTTCTTGATAATTATATTTCCATTCAAGATCAACTCAGTGTGATAAGAGAATTCTGTGCACAGACCATAGCTTGTGCATGCTCTCTCTCTCTCTCTCTCTCTCTCTCTCTCTCTCTCTCTCTCTCTCTCCCTCCTTCTCTCTTTTACACACTTGTATGTTCAAGAATTCACTCATATTTCCTGCATTTAAGTAATTTCATTATTCAATTACTCATTAAATCAACTCAGAAGAAAATATTTTTATTCTCAATAAAAGTAATTTAACAGTCAATTAAAAGAAAATTTTGTTATTGGTATGTATAGGCAAATATTGATAGAAAGTACTTGAAACAGATAGGCAAAGTAAACTTCTTGAAATGAGATTTAGTGAAAAAAGACAATGCATAGTGAATCTCATGGAAGCATTATTTCCTGGCTTGCTGGTTACTTTCTCTTCTGGCATATCAGCCTTTGCTGCACAGTAGGCACAGAGCTAGTGGCATATCCTTTGCTTCAAACATCAAACATTTACTACCAGAAAGTAATGGGAACAGATTTCTATAGCTCAACTTGAATTTCCTTTTTAATGACTATTTTGTTCTCATTCACAAAAGCGATGGGTTCAGAAATAGGAACTAAACTTCTTGATCACCAATGAAACCACTTCAGGTATTTGTATCAATCCGATGAGATATCTATAGTGGATTCTAAACACCTTTCATTTTTCATTTTTCAACAAACTACTTTCTCCTTAGAATTTAAAACTTTGGTCCCACTGAACTTAGACACTACTTATTTAATAGTGTAGAGTTGATATTCTCTTCATAAAATGTACAATGAGCAGCATAGAATTTTTGGGCAAGAGAGACAAACTATTATTGGCCAAGAGTCTAGACTTTTACCCAGTTGATCTGAGTCTAAACCCTGACATTTCCTCTTAAGATCTGTGTGCCTTGGGCAACCAACAAACTTCTCTGGTGTCAATTTTTGCTCCTATAACATGACAATAGCGCTTTGTATATAAGGTTTTTCTTTTATTCTAAATTAATTATGTAAAGCAATCATCAAAAAACAATTATTTTCAGTTGTCATATCTTATACATAATGAAATATGCTAAGATAGTTTCTGACTAAGCTGGAAATCCAAAACGAACATTCTAAAGTTGATTATAATTTTTTTGTTTCTTGAATTTTGCTTGAACTTTCTTTTAAAGAGTGAATTTAATCTACTCAATGAGTAATTGGAATAATTTTATAGTCTTTTAAGCCCAAATAAATCATGTATTTTCTTTTTAAATCTCATACATCTCTACCAAGCGTGAAGATTGTCATACACCCAACAATGACTTCCTTATGTGTGATCACTGAGAAAGTACTTAAATGAATGATTTGCAAACCAGCTCTATTAAGTTTAGGAACATCAAATATCAATGAATTATGCTGGTTCAGGAACTACCAACAAGAAAATAGTTATCCAATCTTAAGAACTGACTTGTTTTATTTGACACTACATATACCTTGTATTAAAAATGACAGTATACAGGAAGTAGTACTATGGGAAAATATTGGAATTTTAAACCTTGCTTAAACTGAAGAAGTTACTGCCTGAGAACAACTAGCTAAACTAATGTCAATGTCATTGCTTCTTAAGGTTCATAAATAATATTAGAGTTACATACTTTCTCAAGTCTCTTTTCCCCAAATAAGGAGATGAACATTTTTTATATCCTC
Source organism: Peromyscus aztecus (assembly GCA_902168405.1). Classification (NCBI taxonomy): domain Eukaryota; kingdom Metazoa; phylum Chordata; class Mammalia; order Rodentia; family Cricetidae; genus Peromyscus; species Peromyscus aztecus. Next base: position 7,342 of record CABHPQ010056427.1, read on the forward strand.
CGTATTGCTCAATGAATTTAACTATTTTGTGAGTTTATAAAAAGATTTATTATTCATCATGGTTTGACTCAAACATATTTCCCCCAAAGGGATTAAAAACTCACACAAAGGTATATTTATCATGTGAAAAGCTATGTATCTTATTGTTAGAAATATTATAAAGGCAAGTTCCCATGAGTTTTTTAGTCCCAAAGCCCAGGATTTATCATCGCCAACTTTCTGATTTAGCATCTATGAATATGGTAGTTTCATGAGACAGTAAAATACATTTTTCTCCAGCCAAGATCCATCCAGGAAAGAGAAGCAATTTTAGATATTTTAGATATTTCATGGAGAGGTTTTAACACAGAGAAGTGGTTACATTTGATAAAAGAGCTGGAAGCTGAATGGCTGATAGTGAATCAATTTAGAGGTTAGTAACAGCATAAAGTCCTCATGATCCCCAAGGATAAAGAAAAGAACTGTAAGTTCCCGTGATTGGTCGGTCCTAGCTTGAAATCAAAGAGCAGTTGATGAAACCTGAGATGTGTGGCTCCTGTGTTAACAAACCAGAGGAAAAGGGATACAGAACTGGAGATAAACTGGCAGTTATCACTTACTTACTAGGACACTGACTGAAGAAATTACTCAAGCTGTAGCATGGGTGATACAAAGACAGTATCAATACAATCGGGGAAGTTTGGAAAGGGTAAAGAAGGACACACAACATAACAAAAGACACAGAAGCAGAGTATCTGACATGGTCCCAGGGTCTGATGTTTGCACACTTTTCAACTTCTTGGCAGGCTTACTAACTAGAATGAAAAACACAGTTTCTACTTCTGTGTTTCATCAAGAAAGCAATGGAGAACCTACAGGGCGAAAATGAGCACCACTGGAATTGTCTGAGTTTTCTGAAACGGCAATTAAGGGTCGGACTGAGCCATGATGCCAGCTCTGATTGGCTGTAGTCCTAATGATTCTGGGAAATGACATAAAAAAGAAACATGCCCACAGAAATATGCTTCTCCCTGTACTGATGGGAGCAAAAATAAACTGCTTAGCAAATCTTTCCCTTATCCAGGAGATACAATTCTCCCCTGTCACTTTTGAGAGCCAATTTTCTCTTGTCTTCTGTCGACTATGAATAGATTTTAGGAGTACAATGTTGTTAGCTGAAATATGCTATTCGGTTTGACACAGTGAATTTGCTCTATTATTTCTTATCTTACTTTAGAATTGCTTACTCTTCTACCTCAGTTTCTTAACCTTCCCCAGGAAAGCTACCTGTCCAGTATTTGAATTGTTTTATTAACTTCAATGCCTCACCCATCTTTCCATGTTAGCTGCCTCATAATGACTTTGAACGATACCATTAGCATTCCAGTATGTTTTTAAAATTTACATGACTAGAATTAACTTTAGTACAAACACATAATATGACTTAGCAATTACTAACTGCCTCTTCTGGCTGCTCAATTTCTTTAATTATACCAATTGGAAGTAGTCCAGGATAAAATATTTTATTAAATTTTATATTAGTAATCTAACATTTCAAGATCTTCTATCACTAAACTATTTTATGTGAAATAAAAAGCTAAAATGAGGTTGCAGGAAAAAATGTAACCTTTCTATATTGCTAGTAAATGTGACACATTAGAAAAATGACAATATGTATTTCCCATAAATTTTCTGTAACTTTACTGATAATCAAACAGATATGCATTTGGAGCAAATAAGCCCACAAATAGTATTATACTTCTGTCATGAAAATAATTTTTGATAGGCTCTTTTTTAAGAGATAAAAATCTTATATGCGTGCTCAAAAATTCTAGGAAACACTGAGTCCATAAGCTGGAACAGAAAATCTGTTGCCTCATTATAGAAATTCTGAGTAAATGCTCTTGTATTCAGTGCTGGTTTTGGAAAAAGGATTCCTGACAAAAGGAAGATCATAGAGCTAAGAGACACCACCCAGATGACAAACAGAAAAAGAGTGCTTGTAAGACTTAATCGTCAAGATTCTAGAAGAGAAAAAAATCATCTCTCTGACAATCCGAATTGCACATAGCAATACATCATGGGAGTTTATGAGTCTTAGTTCATCAATGCCAGCAGTAGAAAGGGTTAGGTCATTGCAATTGTACCCCAGGTTAGTGGCTATTCTGACATGCTCAGATCTAACTAGAAGAAAAATTCAAAATTAAGGTGTTAGACATTATTGGACTTTCATTTTATGTGTGTCTTGATGACAGTTAACAGAAAAAAGGCCAGTAAAGTTAAATATAAACTGAAGATATGACTGAGTCCAAGAGAGAACACATTACAGGGGTGTTACAGAAGAAGAAAAAAAGCAAGAGGTGTCTTTGTGGCATCAAAGTTCATTCATTTCCTCTATGGAGTGTAACACACTTTTACTATAGACTACTTTATTATGGTTGAAATTATAAATATTTTTAAAAAATAGTAGGGAATCTTTTGTTAATATTGTTTCAAAAATAGCCCTTTATGTCAGAGTTCTTGAAGGACAACCTCCCTGGATATAACATATGCAGACATGTTTGGCAAATAGCTAACCGAGTTCATTTGTTTATAAATATTTCTGTCCCACAAATACATTTTTAAGCTACTAGCCTTTCAACATCTAATACCATCTGTTACTCAAGAGCCCATCAAATTGTGTAGAGGTGAAGTAAAGAATGTGAACAGATATTTAATTCCAGGACACCCCTACACACACTGGCCATTATATTTGCCATGATATTTTTAGAGTGGATCCCCTTTCAATGGACAGAAAACTCACCAAACACAGGGTCTCATAGTCTAGATATTGTAGTCCCTAGATCTTAAAGTGTGCATATTTCATGCAAGTCCTAAAAAGAAGGTTAAACATGCTTTCT
>CABHPQ010056459.1:0-17936 GCA_902168405.1 Peromyscus aztecus
ATATATACACTTTGATGGCTGTTCATTCCTCAGAGGCTCTTGGCGAAGCAGGCAATTGAGCAATGGTGCAAGGTCCGGATGCTGTAATCAGATGGACCTGGATTCAAGTCATGACTCCTCAGTATGCAGGGAGAGACTATGGTAAGCCACTTGAGGATTCAGTGTCTTCATATATGAGATGGGAATAACAACATTACCCACTTGATAGTACTGAGGCAACTGAATGAGATAATGGTCTGTACACAGCAAGAAATCACTGAATGTTTAATGACAATCATTTTTGTCAATAAATATTCTTTTTTGTTGCTGTTTTTTTGAGACAGGGTTTCTCTGGGTAGCCCTGGCTGTCCTGGAACTCTCTCTGTAGACCAGGCTGGCCTCGAACTCACAGAGATCCGCCTGCCTCTGCCTCCCGAGTGCTGGGATTAAAGGTGTGCGCCACCACCACCGCCCAGCGAATATTCTTTTCTGCTGGTGGGTTTTAAACATTTCCCTAGCTGAACTATAACTAGCCAATGTTAGCATGTGGACAAGGCTTCTGTGGACCACGATGCTCTGAGAACTGCCTGCTGTGGCGGGGCAGCCCTGCTCTCTCCCCAGAGCTGCGCTGCTCTCTGGGCTCTGAGTGTGAATGCCTGGTTCGAACCCCAGGACTGCCATTTGCCGCCCCTGCTCATTGCACATACAGACATGCATGCATGAGGGCCAGAAGTCAGCCCTGCGCCGCTCCGCAGGAACCATCCGTTCTGTTCTGTGAGACCGCATCTCTCCTGGGCTGCTAGGCCAGTGAGCTGCCGGGAGCCACCTGTCTCTGCTTTCCTAGTGCTGGGAATGTACACACGGACGGCCACCATGGCCCGCACTGCACCATGGCCCGCACTGCACCATGTCCTGCACCATGCCCCGCACTGCACCATGCCCCGCACTGCACCATGCCCCGCACTGCACCATGCCCCGCACTGCACCATGTCCTGCACCATGTCCCGCACTGCACCACGCCCCGCACTGCACCATGCCCCGCACTGCACCACGCCCCGCACTGCACCACGCCCCACACTGCACCATGCCCTACACTTGGATCTGAGCTCCTCGGGCAAGCACGTTACTGACCGCGTGTCTCTCAGCCCCCGTGTTGGTTACTCTGAGTGCCATCTTCACAGAGACCTGTACCTGGGGAGAACCTCGACGATGGTAAAGAACAGTTCTAAGCCCTGCTTTATCACGCCACAGTCCCGGCTTCCGGTTTCTCTACTCCAGTCGGCAGGTGCTCAGCCCCTGCAACTCTAAGTCTGTGATAACACATACGCTCACAGAGCTGCCAGGAGATTCCAAACAAAGCAGGTGGCGTATTGTCTGGCATATTGTAGGGATATTCCTCTGATGCTCACTTTCCCTCTTCTCCATGGCTCCAAAAGACCAACTCACTCCCCCTCCCTCCCGGCCCCCCCCTTCTCTCAATCATTTTTCTTCCCCAAGATAGATTATTTCTCTTTTCCTCAGCTAAGGCCCGGTCTCTGTCTTTTTCCTTCCTCTGACCTTCAATACGGACCAGCAAGAAGAGAGAATGTGACAGAACACTGCAGATCACCCCTGGACCACGAGAGGTGGTGCAAGAGAGGGTGAGGGTAGGACCAGGGAGTTAGACCTGGAGAAGAGCACCATGGGCGCCCTTGTCCCTAGCCAAGTAAGCCAGCTCATGTGTGTAGAAAGAAGACAGTGACCGATGTCCACAGAGTATCACACCGGCCACAGCATGGTGAGCACTCTGTAACTGTGGAGGGAGGTGACAGTGGTGTCAGAGTAGATACTTACCAACTAAAGAGACCCACACAGACAAGCTACAGAGTTAAACACCACCACTGCCAGCCCAAGACACTCATTTGTAGGAATGACCACTTTAGCTTAATTGCTGAGGACCACAGTAACAACTGTATCTAAGAAAATGGCATCCAATTAGCTCCCGGAGACCCACACAGGTGAGAGGGACCCAGTCCCTACTCTTGAGGCTTCTAATAAGTAGACACACAGTGGGAATCTATTGTGTGGCACCTTGAAATGAGGGCACAAAAAGGCACACGCTGTATTGGTTGGGAGCTCATAGAACAGGTTCCCAATCCATGGGTTATGCCCCCTTTGGGGGTCAAATGACCCTTTCACAGGCATCACCTAAGACCAATGGAAAACACAGACACTCACATTACCATAACAATAGCAGAATTACAGTTATGAAGTAGCAATGAAAATCATTTTATGGTTGGGGTCACCACAGCATGAGGAACTGTATTAAAGGGTCGCATCATTAGGAAAGTTGAGAACCACTGCCCTAGAAGGTTTTGGACTCAGAGTGAGTTGCAGACAGCTTCCTGAAGGGTGTGGTGCTATGCTGAGTGTGTAAGACAATGGGTTCACTCACTTAGAAGCATTTTTTTTTGATTCTTACTGCATGCCAAGGAAGAGGGATGTCTCAATGAACACTCATACTAAACACGTATTTAGTATGATCTGCAAGTGGGCGCTGGAGAGATGGCTCAGCAGTTAAGAACATATGTGGCTCTTGCAGAGGACCCAGGTTTGATGCCTAGCAACTACATGGTGGTTCACAGCCATCAGTAACTCTAGTTCCAAGGAATCCAACACCCTTTCCTGACCTTTGTGGGCACCAAGCACGTATGTAGTGTACAGACGGATATGCAAGCAAAACATTCACGTGCATGAAAAACTCTACAAGTGCACATTCTTTTGGGCTGGGAAAACCAAGGGGTTTGCAGCTTCATCACTGTGGACAAAACTATACGATACAAATGTATGGGGCTTAGAGCAATGAGCGCTGTGACTCGCGACCCAGGGAGAACAGTTGAGGGAGGAAGCCAGTGTCGGCTCCAGGTCAAATGTGTCAACGCTAGGGAACACTCCAGAGAGATAGCTGTGCCAATTCTCATTTGTGTCTCCAACCAGAGACGGTCCATCACGAAGGACACATCGTAGGTGGGAAGCAGAGAGATAATTGGGCCTTAAGAGGAGCTGGCGTGCTCTGCCCTCTGCAGAAAGCCCCATCACCTGGCTTTAGGGGCTTCAAAGAGGGCTGACAGACCTGCAAATTCCATGGGTGGACTGTGGGTCATTCCAAGTCTTCTGACATCCAAATTGTGTGTATATTTTGAAAGAAAGGCCCAATTATTTTTTATCACCTTTTCAAAGGCTATGAGGATGTCAAGTACTAAAATAGTGTTCTAAGCAAGCTGCGTAAGAGTAGCCACTGATGAGGATAACAATTCAAGCGCATGCTCCGAGAGACGGGGTAGGGTGTTTCCACGCCTCTAATGATAGCACTGAGGTAGAGGAAGGAGAATCTAGAGTTTACGGCCAGCCCAGGCTTCAAGAGACCTTACCTCAAAATGCTGAAGAGATGCTTGCCTGTCCTGGTGGCACACACCTTTAATCCCAGCACCCAGGAGTCCAGCGCAGGTGGATCTTTGTGAGATCGAGGCCAGCCTGGTCTACATAGTGAGGTCAAGGACAGCCAGAGCTACATAACAAGACCCTGTCTCAAAAAAAGCCCAAACAAACAAACGAAACAAAACAACAGCAAAAAACCCACTACCAACAACAACCCCCCCCCCCAACAACAACAACAACAACAACAAAAACCCACACTGGAGGAATAACAAGAACAACAAAGAAGTTACTAGCTGGCATCCAGGAAAGTGGTTAAGGGGCTGTGCTGTAAAAAGAGGCTAGGAATTTAGGAGTACATAAAAGAAATGACCCAGAAAGTAGCCACTAAGGATGAGCTACAGAATCTGTGGGGGCCCCAGCTAGAGCTGCAGGTGAAGGAATCCAAGAGCCCAGCTCTGAATACAGGAATAGGATTCAAGGCAATCCCTCTTGAGACTGTGCTTGACACCCCAGTGACAGCCCTACCCTGGGAGCAGGCTAGGCTGTCAGGAGGAGGAACATGCAAAAGCTTCCAAGGAGAGAAGACTTCAGAGGAAAGACAAGCCCCAGGGAGCTGGCAGAGCTTCTGTGAGGACCTGTGGGTGTCCACAGGACAGGGGACTGGGATTCGGGCCTGCATTGCTAGATCACAGGGTATGGTTATCCTGGCTGCCAACACAGTCACAGAGATCAGTCCTCTGGAGACTCTTCCCATCCATAAAGGTTAGAGGCAGGAAGAAAAAGGAGCATGTTCTTGCCATGTATGAATATGAAGGACTTTAAAAATACCCATCTAGCTCAAAGAGGGCCAGCATGATGCCCATTGTATTTGATCTCCTGTTCTCTGACGCTTTCACAAGAGTTAAGAAGGGGATGGGGCCGGGCGGTGGTGGCGCACGCCTTTAATCCCAGCACTCGGGAGGCAGAGCCAGGCGATCTCTGTGAGTTCGAGGCCAGCCTGGGCTACCAAGTGAGTTCCAGGAAAGGCTCAAAGCTACACAGAGAAACCCTGTCTCGAAAAACCAAAAAAAAAAAAAAAAAAAAAAAAGGGGATGGGAGGGAAGAAAGATAGAATCATCCTCTGGCTGGTCACAGTGATGCACACCTATAATCCCAGCACTTGAGGCAGGGGGATTGTAAGTTCAAGATCAGCCTGAGCTATTCAGTGATTCCCTGTCTTAAACAACAAAACCAACCAGCGCTTTGACTTTCTTTTTATACATTTATCGAGAGACTGCGGTGGCTCTGGTTTCCACTCTGAGCCAGATCTTTCGATTGTCCAGTCAGCAAAATGCTTTAACACAAAACAACCTTCAAAGCAGCCCCTGAAAAAGCACAGGCACTTCACGTTCAAATAGCCCGGTGGGATGTGGCCTCTACCGTAGGGAAGTCATTAGCCCACCGTGGTTACTCCAGGCAGGAATGTAGAGCACTGTCATCACGCATGTGCTCATAAATGAACTCAGGCTTTGTTACGGCTTGGAAACAGCGAAAGGCTTTCCAACTCCAGGATGTTGTGGCTTCTGTGGGAACAGGTGTCTGGGGGCTCCCTTGAGTGGGGTTTGACCCAGTTTTCCCTCTCGAAGGAAACAAGTCATTGGCCTGGTGAATTATTCATTTACCCATGGCCGTGACCTTGGCCAGGGAGGCCCCAGAACACATTCTGCCCCAGCCCCCAACAAATATATCAGCTGCTTCTGCTGCCGCCTTAGACTGCCTGCAACATTACGAGCATTCAGGCAGCAAACACGACTCAGGGACCCTTTGGGACACGGGGCTGACTTGTGCCATTTATTTAAATTGTCCTCTTCCTGTTTCTCAGAGCAAGACGGCCCTAGAGTAAAAGTCTGTGCTGCACATGGATCTGCCAGGCCCATCTATAAAGATGAAGGTTATAAGGACAGCTGACATCCACGCCATTTGGTAAGGAGTGATACATGATGGAAGTATCTCCAGTACCCATCCTTGAGTCTGCCTGCTCATCCACTACCGCCTACTGCACCCCTGGGAAGGTGGTTCCCAGCCCGGGTCAACTCTGCCAATGCATCATTAAAGGGCCTAGCCCAAGGGGACTGTTGCTAAGCTGCTGAGTGGGCTGAGCCACCATACCAGGAGCAAGTCATATAAACGTAAAAGAGCCAGAGTGCCAATGTGTTAATTTACACAGAGAAGTGCAAGTGTCACTCTGACTTAACACAAGCATTGGCTGATGAGAGGGTGCTCTCTACTTCAAATCCACTCAGGCTTCTACTTGATGGCCCACGGCAAGCTGAGCAACAGAGAGGCATGCAGTTTAACAGCCCGGGCCAGCATTTTAATAGCCAGGATCTTGGAGATTCTCCTCTGGTGCCAGAGATAGCCCTTGGGGTTGTGATTTAGTATAGGCAGACTTAATTGTATTAGTCATTTCCTGCCCAGCAACCAGCCTGGCATTGCGGTCTTTTTAATTAATGGAAAATTTGAACAGAAGTAGGTTTAACTTAGAAACAGAGCCCAGTGTTTCAAAAACATACATGCCATACCATAGGTAGGTGTGTGTGTGTGTGTGTGTGTGTGTGTTTAAGCACAAACTTGTAAGCATATTACAATGTTCATCGTCCTACTGGCCGAGGTAGTTTATTAAAGTCTTATTCTGTACTATCTGATACACCAAATTAAAGGGTTTATAGCAGGGAAATCATGAAAGCCACTTAAAGGAGTGGCCACTTACAGATCACAGTCCAAGTGCTACATGCTTGATAACATGCAGCCAAGTATGTTCTTACAATACCACCACCTCAGGTGCTGTAGCCCTTGTTTTCTGAATGAGAGGTGAAGCACAGAGCTGTAGCCGAGCTGCCACACAGGAAGCAAGCAGCATTAGCTTCAACCCTCATGGTGCATGTGTGTGTGGGGTCCCGCCATGTGGGCTCCCGATCTGACAGGGAAACTGGCACCATGAAACTGAGCAAGGGACACCACGGAGGGACAGAGGCAACCAAAGAGCAGCATTAATTCTGCCATTCTACGCTCTGTATTTGCTGTTCTAGAAAGAGAAATATCCGACCCCGCGGATCTCTGGATGCCCACTGCCCAAAGAAGTGCCAGGTCTATGCAGTACACTCAATAGGTATCTGTTGAGAGAGGAGGACCTGCAGGCTTTATCTAAGATACATGGGAGTATCATGGCAAGCATGGAGTAGCCCTGGCTGGGAGTCCCGGACCTCGACTCTCTGCCTGTCCCTTCACCATGCTCATCGCGCTTCGCTTCCTGGCTTGCATCACTGGAAGGATAGCATTGCTCCTGCTGGGGTTGTTGAGGATTGGATGGGTTCAACTCTAAGGAGGCCCGGTACTGCCTACAAGAAGCAGGTGGTTTGGCTCCAGTAATTTCAACCATGTCCACAGGGTCAACTCTGAAGCCACAGCACTCAGAACCCTAGAGATCCCCCACTTAATTCCTAGGTGACACAGGACCAGTTCCCGAGCTGCCCTGTGCCTCTGCTCCCTAAGCTGTGTGATGGAGACAACAGTCCTGAGTTGTCAGGAGCACTAAGTACTCCGTGACTAAAGCCAACCATATAAAGGACCGCAGATGACCTAGATGACCTCAGTGTGCTAGCTGTTATTAGCACTACCTTCAAATGACTGGCAAACGAGCCACATCAGCTCAGATTTAATGACCAAGTCGCCTTAGCCGGAGCCCTAGTCACAGCTCTTCCCAGACCACCCCATCCCACTGTGTCCCAAGGCCCAGAAGAACAGCTCTAAGTTACTATGGTGCATCAGCAAAAGTCACGTTCTAAAACTGACCCTGGAAATTCTCACAAAAGGGAGGCTGGCTGCAGTGGCTGCTGGAGATACCTAAGCCAACATGTTGCCCATGGATGTCAGAGCCCTCCCCCCCGTCCCCCCAGCATCAGTAGGAGCCTGCGCAAGTGGAGGCCAAGAAACTCCCCTGGCAGAATCCTGCTTTTGTTCCTGCCGATGTGCAGCAGACACCTGCGTGCCTGGGAAGCCATCCTTACTCCCCACAAGCGCGAGTGTATCTGTTTTGTCCCCAAAGGAGTCCTGGAAACGGCAGAGAGGCAAGCTCTCGTGTCCACGCGGCTGATTTACGCTCCAGATGATGTTTCGGCTGCAGAGCCGAGGAGGTTATTTGCAGAGTAAGCACAGAGTAAAGCCACACACAATGCGTGTCAGAGCCCCGCACGTGAACTGGAATGCTTTATTTTGCCAGGGAAAGCGGAATGGTCATGTGAGCTCTAGGAGAGATGCTGAGCCAGAAGGAAGGAGCAGAGAGGGCCTGGAGTCAGGAGAGACAGGTGGGCCCCATCCTCACCTCCAGCCTGGGGAAGCATGGCATGGCCAGATCTAGGGTACCCTGGGAAGAAGGGGAAGTTACAGAGTTCATCTGCAAACAGCAAAAGTGTATTTGCAATACAGGAAAAATGCAGCACTATAAGCAAAACTATTATTATTTTAGCCAACAGCTTGACATAAGTGTATTCTCTAAGAAGTGTCTGAGGCCATTCAGAACCCGTTTGATCTACCCTGGAATGTGCTCAGGTAGGTGGTTCTACCACAAACGGAGCCACCTGGGGGCTTGAACAAAGTCTCTCCTATGAGCAGCTCAAGTGCAGAAGCCTTCGGTACTCAGTTTGTGCCTTGTGGGCACAGACCCTGTTTTCAAGTTTGTTCACTTGCCAACTTAGTTGTAACCCCAGAGAGGAAACTGGGAGTGAGAGCCACCAGTGCACATGTCCCCAGAAGGTGTGCAGCAAAGTGATGCTTTGCCCTCTCGGTCCAGCTCTCATGCTTGAAACAAGTGTCCTCTCCCTGGTCTACCCAGGGCTCGGTTTTCCTACGTTTTTACCTCTTGGTTGTGATTTTCCTATGGAAAACCCTCCTCGAAGGGTTTGGGATGGTGGTTCCGTCAATAAAGCGTCAGTATAAGGGCTCACATAAAAGCTAGGTGTGGTGGTGAGCATCTGTAATCCCAGTGTTTGGGAAGCAGAGACGAGCAGACCCCTGGCTGTGCACTGTTCAGGCAGCTGTTGTGGAATATTTAACTATGTAAAGAGTGTTCTATTTGTTTATGCCGCAGAATATTACTTTAACTGTATGAAGGTGTGTGACATTTGCTTATGCCGCAGAATATTACTTTAACTGTGTGAAGGTGTGTGACATTTGCTTATGGTGCATTTGTTTAACTATGTAAAGATGTGTTGCGTTTGTTTCACCTTGCCTGCCTAAGGCAGCTGATTGGTCTAATAAAAGCTGAACGGCCAACAGCTAGGCAGGAGAGGGATAGGCGGAGCTGGCAGGCAGAGAGAGTAAGTAGAGCAAACAGCAGCTGCTGAGAGACATTGGATTGAAAAAGGGACTACTGAATTAAACCAGCCTAGATACTTTAGGAATACCTTAACTTTAAAATGGATATCAAAAAATGTATTGCTTTGGGGAAGAGGTTATTTCACCCCACCCCCACACGAAACAAAAGGCTATGTCAAGGTTAACAGAGATCAGGTTTGATCGGGGAAGACCTCCTGAAAATCCTGGCTACAGACATAAAGAAACAAACCTAGAAAAATTACAAGACAGGTGATGTATATTTTACCTGCTCAAACATTAAAAAAAAAATCATCTTTGGCTGGCTTGTGTGCAATGTACCAGTCCATACTTGTGTTAATGCAGATATGTATGTTACCTTTGAATGTCTATGTGTTTTCAGAACAAGGGGACCAGACACCAATGAAAACAGGTAGCCTGGGTGATCCAGTCTCTCAGAATGCCTTTGCTGGAGTTTCCTTAGAGTTCTGCATCCAGAACAGCTTCAAGGTTGCTGGCTGAGATGATCCAGACTCAGACTATTCCAGCCAAGACTGCAGATAAGCCTTGTGCTTTCCCATTACACAGAAACTGGACAACAAATGTTACAGCTGTTTTCTTAGGACTTGACCATTATCTCAATTTTCTCTTACTGGATATTGTAAATGTAATCCTTACTTGATAATTATTCTTGTTGTATAGTTTTACTATGTTAAAGTTAAAACTTTTCATTCAGACAAAAAGGGTGAGGCAGCCTAGCCTAATTGATGAGCTCCAGGTTCAACAAGAGACTGTGTCTCAAAAAACAAAGGGGAGAGAAATTGAGGCAGACAGCTGACATTAAGCCCTGGCCTGCATGCATACACACACAATAATACCTGGATATATACATATATATTTGCATACATGTCATTCCCCCCCACCCCAAGAATAGTGTCAAAATGCTCCTAAGCCCTAATGAAGGCTTAATGAAGAAAAATATGTTAGACATGTAGTTCAGACAAGAGGTCAACACTGATAGTGATGTGTTCAACATTAGGGAATCAATAACGCATGCTAAATAAGCCAAAACTCATAAAACAAGGTTGTCTACTGATCTCAACACGGATTTGCCCACAGGCTGCAGGAACCTAATCTTGAACTTCCTCCGGTTGCAGTATTTCCATATTCACCATTTTGGTTTTGGTGGACACGTCATAGAACATCTCTTTCTTGGAGGATGAGATCCGTCACCTTATAGGGGAAGCACGGGGGGGGGGGGGGGGGGGCCCCGGGGGGGGCTTAACTACTCCCAGGCTTTCTGGATATCCACCAATCCACATGTAGGGGAAAGGCATTCTTGGACAAGGAATCCTAGGCTCTCGTCGAAGTGATGTGGTGAATAATGATCTTTAGGATGGATGTCTTCTGATTTAGCGAAGCCTTATTCTCCTCACCTGACAGGAGACAGACGGCTGGGACAGTTATGAAGGGAAAAGAGAAGGATCTGGGCTATGGGATCTGTCTGGCTGTTTCCCTCTGCCTCTCCCGTATCTTGTCCAGGCACTCACTCACTCGAGACAGATCCCTCATCCACCAGACATGGCAGTTCTGTGGTCTCCCCATCTTCCTGCTTCAACTCACATCATTCAATGTTCCCCTTTCCTGACTTCTGAAAGCTACAGACCTCTGGGCACTCCCTGGCTCTCTTCCTTGCTCCGCTTTCCTCCACAGCTAGTACTTTCATTTAATTGGCTTACCTTGAACTTGTGAGTTTTGTGGTTGACCTCCTCCCTCAGCTGGAAGGTAAATCACATGAAGGGGTCTGACATGCAGCATGCCCAGCCCCTTAGCACACAACCTGATCTCTGTAAAGTGAGCTCATACACAGGAAGCTGGGCTTACCAACAATGCCCGGCACTCAGTAACTTAGCTATAATTAGTGCCACTCCCAGGACTCATTTTAATTTTTATTGTTGGTCTTCAAGAAAGGTTTTATTGTATCACTCATCAAAAAAAAATTAAAAATCTGCAACTTTTTACTAAGTGTCTGAAATGAACTCAGTGAGTTCATAACACGTGAAGACCCACAAAGACCTCAATTAAAAACGTGGCTGTTCCCAGGCTCTAGGAGCACTTATGAGAGTCATTTAGTTCTCAAAGCTGACTCCGAGCAAGCTACTCACTCAGGAAGAGCATTTAAACACAGCACGGAGCCCTGAACACAGGGCTCATTTCACAGTCGAGTAAACCCAAGTCCCCAGAGCATTGCCATTCGCTTTGTGAGTGACAGGTGTGTAGGGCAGCAGGCTGTCCTGCAAGGCGTCCTTGTCAGTACCATCCTCTCTCCAAATTGCTCCCGGCCTCAGGCACTTCCCATGCCGTACAAAGAGGCGGGAGGTCAGCTCACAACCAGAGCGATTTAAGAATGTGCTTTATAGATTAGCTATATTGAATTCTTAGAGTAGAAATACATGTGTTTGGTTTTTTTTTCTTTTTGGTTTTTTGAGACAGGGTTTCTCTGTGAGCTTTGCGCTTCTCCTGGAACTCACTCTGTAGCCCAGGCTGGCCTCAAACTCACAGAGATCCACCTGCTTCTGCCTCCCAAGTGCTGGGATTAAAGGTGTGCGCCACCACCGTCCGGCCGTAATTTTTTTTTTTTTAAAGAAAGGAAGGTGAAGTGTTTATTGGCTCACATAGCCTGCAGGCTGTAAGCACTGCATCCTGGGCTATGCCAACATGCTGACATTTGTGGAGTCCCCATATCATAGTAGCCTCTGCTGTGCAGTATTGGTTGCCCCTTGTTACTACCACGTTGGGGACAGGGAGCTTCTCCCTGCTAAGTGGGCCTGGGGTGGCTCTAGCTTCTGGAGATCTTCTCTAACCCATTTCCCCACTTCCCTGAACTGCTACCCCAGCACTCAGCAGTCCTCTTCTCAGAGATAAGCTCAAGACCTCGTTCTCTTTGTTCTCTCTGCTTGATCAACAGGATTCATCATGGGCAAAGGACTTGCCCAAGGTCTCATGGCCATGGACCAGACAGATGAGTGAGTGGTGGTGTCTCTCTGTCCTCAACACAATCCTCCTGTTAACAACTATAGCCACCTAAAATGTGATCAGAGGTCAGGGTCCCCACATGTGATCAGAGGTCAGGGTCCCCACATGTGAGCAGAGGTCAGGGTCCCCACATGTCAGGAGAGGTCAGGGTTCCCACATGTGAGCAGAGGTCAGGGTCCTCACATGTGAGCAGAGGTCAGGGTCCCCACATGTCGGCAGAGGTCAGGGTCCCCACATGTGAGCAGAGGTCAGGGTCCCCACATGTGAGCAGAGATCAGGGTCCCCACAGGACTTCGTTAAGTGAAATATTTTAACCAGGATTTGATAGCTGCTCCTGCTTCTCCCAGTGAGGAGTATCCAGAGAAAATTCATAAGAAAACAGACAGACAGACAGACAGACACCGAGATGACATAGATCCTGTGAATCGCAAGGAGTGTGGAGATGGTCAAGATGAACCTCCTTATCTTGTCACCCACATGTCCCCACATGTCGGGGAGAATGAGACAGGTACCTTCTAATATTTGAATGAGTGTGAGAAAATGACAACCCCAACTGGCCACCTGCCCAGGGTCACATGCAAGGGGAGGTGGAATTGCAGGGGGAATCTGGGCAGCAGAAATGATGAACTCTGTAAAAACAAAACAAAAGCAGAGAGGCACCAAGGACTCCTCCAGGAAAAGCTCTTCAACTTTGGGGAAGGGGGATGGGTGGGTGAAGGTTTAAAACCAGGATGATGGCTTGGCTCTCCCAGGGGAACTTCCCTGTACCAAGAGTGACAATGGGACCAGAGTCGGGGACTTGATTCTGAATCTAGTGATCTCTGTGTGAAATGTTAATTCTGGGAACAGACAGTGCTTAGAGCTCTGACCATCACTGCAGCCTCTCCTTCCCTTCTCTTCTTTTCTTTCCTCCCTTTCTCCCCTGCCTCTCTCTTTGCAGGGTCTCACTGTACTACCTAAGCTGGCTCGAGACTTGCAATCCCCCTGCCTCTGCCTCGGGACCGCTGGGTTACAGGAGTATACCACCACGCCCTGCTGACCCATCTCAGCTTTCAAATCACTTTGTGGAGAGCCTTCCCACCCCAAGGGAGAGGACAGAAAATAGACTTAAGTGATAAAGAGAGGTCACAAATATGCACGCATGACTTCAGAATCTCTATATTTATCAATAGGGCAACGTGCCCAGGGTTGGCCACGCCACCTCTGCACAGGTTTGAGCCGCCTCCTGTAAGTGGGCAAAGTGAGTTCCTTCATCTAGTCCTTCATGGTCTATGGACAGTTCCAAAGCACTGGCCATGCTCAGACAGACACACAGACAGAAAGACACCCCCCCATGCCGTCCACACACACAAAGTGCTTGCCATACATGTGTGTGTACATATGAGCCTTTCCCATAGGAAGTTCATAATGAAGTTGAGAGGAATAGCATGGCATTTGTGCACAGTACACCATGAAAATATGCTCCCATGCCAGCTAAACACCTCAGCTTCCTATGTCAGTTTCTCTTCAAGGTTAGCAGTTTATTAAGTTACAAAAACAAACAAAAAATGGGGGTAAAACGTTTTATAGGTGTTCCATTATTTATCACAGCCCAGCTCTTCGGCAGAAAGTGTTTTTAATGCTGTTAATGGTGGTGGGCCAGAGATGGCCGTAATCCCTCATCTTTGGCAGTTCTTGTCACTCTGAAGATCGATGTCAATGCCCGGGAAGAGTACAGGGCAAGGGGCCCACATTCTCCTGTACAGCAGGGCAATATTAGTATCATTCATAGAATTGACATTTATGTAGAACTTTGAGTTTTTTAAAGCTAAACTAGAGCTCAGTGGTAGACATTTACCCAGCATGACCAAAGGCCTGGGTTCCATGTTTAGAACCATGACACAAAATAACAATTTCAACAACAGTCCTGCCCCACTCCCTAATCTAAAGCCAAGGTTGGTAAGACCAAATCTTCCCATGGGGCCTCTGGAGGCTGAGCTCAGACTGGCCTTGAACCAGAGGGCCCAGAAAATGGATATCTATGTTTTGAAACTGGGTGCCTCTTCCCCACTCCTGTTGCACCCATCAGGAATTCTGGAGAGAGAACTGTTGAAACAAGTATGCTCCAACATAATGGAAAGGGGGGAGTAATCTCTTCTATGTAAAGTGAAGGACCTCTCTCACACGTATAGACACATATACTCAATGCAACCAGTCAAAAATTGTTCCCAGGCTTCCTGCATCTATAAAATACTCCAGCAAACAGCCAGTTCTATTAACACACAGGGAACTCTTTACACACCGTCACTGACTCCTATCTACATGCAAGATCAGAACTTCTTGTGCAACTGGTCTATAAGCAGGTCCTTTCTACGTTTCACTAAAGCCAGTGTACGCCACACATCTCCTGCGCTGCATTCATGACACACTCCAAGGTACATGGTAAAAGTCCACCTGCTGAATTCATCAGTTCCAGGTTCAGAGACTGTATGTGTGTGACACCTTAGAGATGGGCGAGACTGGCCCCAAGGACTAGACTAAGTCTCACAATACCTCCAGGGACTATATCTACACAACAGCCCAAACAGTAACCCACACGAATGGCAAGACTGTTGGGAACTGTCACATTGGGCTCTTTTGGGAGGTAATAATATTTTATGTTGCCTCTAGACTAACTCTGTGAGTACACCAGGCTAAGATCAACATTACTCTGTCTTATAGATGAAAAAGTGAAGTCCGGAGAGGTTACGTGGCTTGGTTAAAGTCACACAAAGTACCACCAGCTGATTAGACTGGGTCTGGACCTCAGATATTCAACTGAGACACTAGGTGGTATCCTGAGCACAGGAAACCTCAAAGCTGGCCCCGACAGTGACACACTTCCTCCAACAAGGCTGTACTCACTCCAACAAAGCCACACCTCCTAATAGGGTGAGATTATGGGGGCCAATTACATTCAAACCACCACACCCCTTTTGGCAACAGAATATCACCATGTAGTCCTGGTTTGCCTAGGATTCTATATGTAGACCAGGTAGCCTCAAACTTGTGGCAATCCTCCTGCCTCTGCCTCCAGAGTGCTGGGATTACAAGGCATGCACCATAACATCTGGCTTCTTAATTTCTAAAACTGTTGTATGTCCACAAGTGAACCTGGGCTTATGGTATGGAACACCCACCACTATGACCCCCAGAGCACCAGAGGAGTGAACCAAACACACTCTTTAAGGGCTAGCCTGCACCTGCACTAAGAAAAAGGACGGCTTGATGGATCAAAGCTGCAGCTCAACAACCAGACTGCCTGGGAGTCTGCAGCAAAAACGGAGATTGCATCTCTTGGGCTTGTGGGAGACAAGAGCGGCGAGGCCTGAGGTGGTGCCAACAGCAGAGGGTAAGTGGAGCAAGGTTTAGCTAGAGACCTGGTTGGGAATGTGCTGGTTCAATGGCCGAATAGGCTTTTAATGGAGACTTTCACCTGAAGTGATCAGCGTGTGAGTTTAGTGAGCTGATCTCTTCTTTAATTCCAGCCACATGGTAACTGCCTATAGTAACTTTTGGCCTGCTGTGACCACCGTACCTGACAGAAACATCTTAAGAGAGTAAGGTCTGCCCTGGCCTACGGTTTCAGAGATTCCAGTCCATCAGGCATATGGTTGTGGGAATATGTGGTGGAGGCTCCTCACATCATGGCAAACAGGAAGAAGGAACAAGGTGGGAACCAAGGGCTGGGCCGAAACCTTCAAAGGTCCTTTCCAAGTGGCCTACTTCCACCAGCTAGACTTCACCTCCCAAAGGCCCCACAGCCCACCAACACTGATGGCAGTTATGGTCTCAGCTCATTGCCATAGGGGACATTTCAGATAGCAACTGTAACCCCATCACTGTGAAATGTCACCACTAGGGTCTCTTACATATTACCAGGCTTTCCTCCCGAGTCCTATGGTCACATACCAACATGCACGCACTTGCCATTGAATAAATAAATACCCAGTGACCAGCTGTTGCAGACAACAGCTGCAAGAGAGCCCTCACTCCTGGTGTCAGCGTAGAGATGGGAAATACAGGAGCCTGGCTGCTGATCTGATCTGATTTCCTTACAAGTACCCAAGCCAAAGGCAGAGGAAGACCTGAGCCCCTGTTCTTCCCAGTGGAGCTGGAGGGCATCAAACTCGTGAGCTTTTAAATAGGAGTGAGGGACTGAAAAGAGAGGAAGAAATGCCTTAGGTAGACATGGCCTGGCAGCACAATCATTCTCGCTGACATACACAAGAACCGTCTTTTTATTAACTGCAAATAAGCAAGAAACGTCTTCGTTACTACTAAAACACTGTTACCCAGCAACCAGCCCAAGAGAACAAGGCTGGAGATGCGTTGGTTCTTTTGGGGAGAAGCCATGGAAAGACATCCGCATTCCAGGGACCTCCCTGGAGAACTCAGCACTGCTGAATGTGTGAACTACAGCTGCATCTGTCTGAGGCTGCGGTAGTTCTCAGAGTGTCTATTACCCAGAATTCTCTCCCAGATGCCTATGGGGCCAGGATCAAGCACCTGCTGGCCCACTCTGTCTGCACAGCCACCACTACACTGTTGCGGGCTGTGGCTCACCCCTTCACCTGATTCCCTCAGAGCTCTTTCAGGGAAGAGGGCGAGCCTGTCTTTCTTTTCTTTTTTTTTTTTAATTATTTTTTATTTTTATTTATTTTGCCTGCATGCATGTCTATGTGAGGGTATCAGATCTTGGAGTTGCAGACAGTTGTTAGCTGCCATGTGGGTGCTGGGAATTGAACCCGGATCCTCCAGAAGAGCAGTCAGTGCTCTTAACCACTGAGCTCTCTCTCCAGCCCCACCTGTCTTTCTTTAATTAGCCTCTTCAGGCATCTGCCACCAGGCCCAGCCCACCAACAGTTGATAACGGTGTCTCTTGTCCCAACGGTGGGCTTCAGATTCCAGAGACTCACCACCCATGGCAGACGATTCCTGGATTGCTCACTTGGACAAACACAGTGACCAGAAGTTAACAGGGGAAAGAAGCCTGGCTTCTGCCAGGACTTCAGTATTGTGCCCGGCCATGTTGGCAAATAAAGCCAGGGAAACAGCTTTAGAAATATAAAATCTGTCCGCTGGGCTAGGAGGAAAACGAGCTCTAGCCAATGACACTGTGTGTCAGCACTGCTGTAGGCCGGCGGAATTGGGGGAGGAGACGGACCAGTCGGTGCAGAGCTCGGCCAGGCTGCCTGGCTTCATGCCTTGCTATTCTGTGGTCAGCTGTGCCTGAGCAGAGCACTGGGCTCTCCCTTCCTGGGGCTGAGACAAGGAAGGAGCTCTTACTATTTCCTCCATGAATGCCCCCCAGAAGCCATGCCTCAGCAGGAACACTTCATTTGACCAGGATGGACGACATCTGTCAGTGGCTCTGGGACCTGGTTTCTTGACTGAGTGTGGCTAAAGTTTTCCTGCCTGGCCCACGGTCAGGATAAATCTCTTTCACCTGCCAGTCCCACAGCCGCTCGGACCCAACCAAGTAAACACAGAGACTTATATTGCTTACAAACTGTATGACCGTGGCAGGCTTCTTGCTAACTGTCCTTATATCTTAAATTAATCCATTTCTATAAATCTATACCTTGCCACGTGGCTCGTGGCTTACTGGCATCTGGCATCTTTACATGCTGCTTGTCCTGGCGGTGGCTGGCAGAGACTCCCTTCGCCTTTCTGTTCTTTTTATTCTCTCTGTTAGTCCCGCCTACACTTTCTGCCTAGCCACTGGCCAATCAGTGTTTTATTAGCAACACATTTGCCATACAGAACATCCCACAGCAACTGAGTCATGTAGATATGCGAGGCCCTTCACAAAGGGCCTTTCTGAATGGCTGATGCACAGTAAAGTTTCTCAACAGACTCTCCCTACATGGAGATCCTGCCATTCTCCCACCAAGAGTCCATTTCTCTACCTCCTGAATCGGAATTCTGTTTTAACTAACACAATATGACGGCACCATTTTCAAGAGAAGCCTTCTCTCCCCTGGTAGCCTTGGCTTCCTTTCCTTCCTACCCAGCGATCTCTACTGCTAAAAGCACAAGCAACCTGGGGTGGCCCTGGAGGATGTGTCCTGTGAAGGGAAGCACTGAAAGTAGATCCTCCGGGTCCTGCTGCCTACTAGTGGATCAAGGAGGAA
>CABHPQ010056464.1:0-15351 GCA_902168405.1 Peromyscus aztecus
TCCTCTAGATCTAGAGGAATGCAGGAGAAACATATTTTAGTACTATGTTTTGAACCAAATTGATCACATTTTATAGGGCAGCCTGAAAAGTGATGCGTTTAATAAATAATTGGCTATTGGAAAGAGTATGATTGCAATTCTTGAAATATTGTTGCAACTGACTCACTTGGTATGTGTTGTAAGTGAAACTTAATTAAAGACTTTGGAAGCCTATTAAAAACTCCGGCTACAGTTTGGTAAGACTTCTCAAAGAGCAGTTAAGTATCTTAAGACAAAAACAAGATGAAGAATCATTCACACTAGGCTAATATCAGTGTATAAACTATGTTGAGTTCAGGGCTAGAGAGATCATAAAGCCATAAAAAATCAAATAAATGGCCTGGAGCTTAAAAGCAACCTCAGGTTGGTTCCCGGTACATGAATCGAAATTGATTCAAATATGTAAGAGTCCTATTGTGTTTACTCTTTAAAAATATTATTGTGCTGCTAAGGAAACTTTTCTTCTATACTTACGTTTCTGTGTGATGGGAAATGATCTGTGTTGTGGAAAATATAGATTATATCCACCCACCCGGGAAACAATTTTAACAATTCCTTAAATAATCTTAGTTAACTAGGACTATAAAGACAGTAAGACCGAAGGAAACTTCACAGATTGATATATTGTTTGGATCGAAATTTTATTGCAGACTGGCTGTGGAATTCTGGGCAAGTTACATAGGAATAACCATCATGTTGTTTCAAATGGTCATGCTGATATTAAATGCATGCCATTGTTGATACAACTTCTGTTACATAGAAATGTTAGTAACTAGAAAAATGGTCCTTAGGCCTCCATGCTTTTGAAGGCAAGTAGTGGTTTGAGAAAGCTTGATAGTGAAGGGCACATTACCTACAGTAATTCAGATATGTACATAAGAAGATAATGATGGAAAGGGAAAATACTTTTCCCACTATTGTGCAGGATGCTTTTGAAGACAGTGAGAAAAAGATCTTCCAGCAGGAGGGTCTTCTAACCCTAACTTGGGCACTTCATGCAATGCTTACCTAGTGGGATGTTGGAGTTGGTATCTTTCATTGCTTTCCTTTCAATTTCAATGCTTACCTAGTGGGATGTTGGAGTTGGTATCTTTCATTCTTTCCTTTCAAGATGAGTGTGCTTACTGCAAATATCTTGCTCTTCTACTATGATATATGGTAAGCGTGTATGGTAAGTGTGTACAGTAAGTGTACATGATAGGACAAATGATTCTCATAGTGCAGAGCTTCAATGAGGAGGGGGTCACAATTATATTTGATGAAAAAAAATAACCTACTATTCTATACTTGAACGCACCTCTACCCTTGTTTCATAAAACCTACCTGGCTTTGTTTGAAAGGGGAAAGAGACTATTTGACAGAAAAATTAGACTTAATATTTTAGTGACTAACTGGAATTGAAAACTGTGGCAATGTTTATCAATTCTCAGAGTACAGAATTGTTTCTTGTTTTGACTTCTGGAAAAGGAAGTTTGAGTTATCCTTAATATTAGATGACAACCTTATGGCCAGTTCTGATGCAAACAAACAAATCATAACAATATGAGATCTTGAGGCAAAGTAAGTAAAATATCCTTAATGTGTTACTACTGCAGTTATCATGAAGTCATTGTGCTAATATGGACAGGTCCCAAGAGCACAAGTTGGGCAGGGAAGAGTTTCCAGAGAGCTTCCAGGTCCTCACTTGAACTTATAAACAAGAAATTGATATTGTTGCATGAAGTCCAGAGATTTATATTCATCTGCTGAAATATTGTAACTTATCTCATCCTGATTAAAAATAGTGAGTACTCCTGAACAACCAAGGTTTAAGATAAGTTCAATCTTACTACTAAACTACTTACTAAAGAAGGAGAGAGGAATTTTCCAAATATATTTTATAAGGTCTGTGGTATACTGCATGGAATACGAAAATTATAAGAAAATAAAACTACAGGCCAGTACCTCTTAAAAACACAGGGACAGACACCTAAAAACAAATCTACTCTCAGTATGAATTCCACAACACAGGAAAGCACAAGTCGCGGTGGGATTTACTGAAGGAATGGAAAGGTGGCTCAAAAATGGACAGTCCATTAAAGATAAACAACCACATCATCACAGTGAAAAGCAAAAGCAATGTATTCATCTCATGAGAAGCAGAAAATACATCTGACAAATCTCAATATGACCATGTGATAAAATCCCTTAGAAAATGCAGAACAGAAAAAGGGACTTCAGAGAAATAAAGGCTATGTATTATAAATCTGTAGGTAACCCATAGGAGTCCTATATACCAGAGAACTATCCAGGAAAAACATCAAGAACATAATCCATTTAAAATAGTTACAGAATTAATTGCTTAGGGATACTGTTAACCAAGAAAACTATAACATACCGATGAGGAAAATGACAAGACAAATACATGGAGAATATTTCTTCAAAATGTCACATGACTCAAAGTGTTGTATCAAAGACATTTTCACAGAATGAGGGAAATTTCTAAAATTTGTATAGAACTGCAAAAGACCCCAAAATAACCAAAACAATCCTGAGCAAAAAGAACAAAGTTGGAGACATCTTACTTCTTGACTTCTAGATATACAATGACATTATGATATCCAAAATATATGGCACAAAACCAACGGGACCATTATAGTAGAATAGAGACACTACAAATTAATGCCATTTTCAGTCATTGATTTTGAAAAACTGCATCAAGAATATACCTAGGAAAATGATCCTCTCTTTATTAAATGGTGTCAGAGCCATGTGACATCAACAGGCACCTAATGTGAAGCTAGATCCTTGTATGCGAGGCAAAAATCAACTCAAAATGGAATAAAAATTAAATGTAAGATTTGAAAAACCTAATAAAATAAAATGAAAGAAAAATCTCCACGGTCAGTGATGCTTTAAGAACTGATCCTAAAAGCATAGACCGTAACCTTGAAGATAAACAAATAGGATGGCCTTAAATGAAATGGTTTTTCATAGCAATGGGAAAATGAACAAAGACACAATCCTGACTGAAAGTATGTGTTTGTGTTTCATATGGTACCATCTAGCTTGGATCTGAAGTGCCTCTAAAGCCTCCTGTGTTTGTTGGGTTGATTTTCAACCTTTGGTGGAACCTGTAGATGTCTCCTAGAAAGAAGTGATGTCATTTGGGGAATGACCTTGAAGAGAAGATGAGACTCTAGTTAACCTTCTCATTCTCTTTGCTTCCCAGCTTTTGTGAAGTGAGAAGTTGCTTCTGCCACAATATGCTTCCTGAACAAGGGTCCCATAGCAAGAAGGCTAAGTAACCATGAGCTGCCTTTTTGGAAACAGAGGGCCAAGGAAAACCTTTGTTCCTTAAAGTCATGTATCTCAGGATTTTGCGATGATAACTAAGAGCTGACTTACACACACACACACACACACACTGTGTGTGTGTGTGTGTGTGTGTGTGTGTGTGTGTGTATCTTATAAAGATATAATATCCCAAATACATAATGTACCTAGACAATTCAGGACTAACTACATCTATATAATGAGCAGAAAGTGGCAAAAGACTAGAGAAGATATTTGTCAAAAGAAGACAAACCTCCAACAGGATAAATACTCAAAATCACTTACCGTCACAGAAGGTAAATTCAAACCTCCATGCAGTTCACCTCACACTTGTACAAAGAGCTATTATCAAAAGAATGAACAGTAAGTCTGGTGAAGATGAAGAGAAAATGGAGCCCCTACCTTCTGCTGGTGGAAATGCAAATTAGGATATGATAAAGCAATATGGATTAAAAAAATAGAGCATTAAATGCTTCTTGAAGTACCTTCTCTCGGGCTTGGATTTTAAACTATGAAGTGTGCGGATTTATGTTTTGAACAGCATTGCAGAGAAAGTTCACAGCTTATAACACAAACATGGTTTGCACATGAGAAAGGTGATCATTACTTTTTAAATACCAACCTGCCATATTTTAGAATCCCTTGAGCAGAGAGCCTCAATCAAGGAATGAATGGTCTAGATCAAGGTAGCCCATGAGTAAGTATTTGGGACATTATCTTGATTGTCTTAATTGGTGTGGGAAGACCTACCCCAAATTGTTTAAAACAATTTTAGTTTAGAATAGGACAGGATCCCTAACAACTTCTGAAATGCCTGTAAATATACTTCTACCATTTTGTGTCACATATTCATGAAAAGTTAAATTGTTAGTGTTGGTGATTACAAAATCAAAAAAAAAATTAAGTCATTTTGAACATTGTGAAAAGTGCTGTACTTTCTCCAGCATTGAACATCTAGCCAGGATTTAATTATTTGCACAAAAGGAAACAGGGAAGTCCATCTCACTATTGGGCACATGCCATCAGTCTTTAGTAAATGGCAAGTTAATACGAATATCAAATAATCAATTTAAATTTAAACTCTGTGTGATTTATTATCAGTATATACTGGATTTGTAGACCTGTTTTATATAACTGTGGATCTTGGGAAACATGAAATTTTCTCACTTGAAAAGATTTAAGCAGCCTTGATTTTGACTGTAGTGAAAGTGCAGAAGAAAGAATATATAGAGAGAAATAGTAGCTCATGATATGAAGGGACACACTGGAAACTCTTTCTGTGGGAGGGAAGATAATTTTTGAGAAAGTCAAGAGACTGTACAAATTTTTCTATTTGCAGAGCTAGGAATTTGCAAAGGTCTTGGGATTTATCCCTTGCAAATGTCAAGGGTCTTATGCTATCTCCTCATTGTAGAAAACTTGAAAAATACAGATGTACCCAAATGTCACTTAGAAGTGGGTATGAATTCCATCTACACCATAATTACATTTTTAAAACATTTCCACTGTCCTCCCCCACAGTATTCTTCTCGCTGGCACCCACAGGAAGATATATCTCCAAAACCATGTCTCATTTCTCCTGGATTATCTAACGAGATTTCCACAGGCCCCCAACACTTCTCTAGTTTTTTTTTTTTTAATCGTTCTAATTTTGTCTTTCAGATTGTCAAATTAGTCTCCAAGCATTTTACCTCCTCCCACTTCTTGCAGATAAAAGTAGATTTAGGACATATCAAAGCTGTTGCTTCTACTGATTTCTGTTGTGTTCTTACTAATTCGCATGACCAGGTGTTTTTAAATGAGCTTTAAATTTTCCTGGGAGAAATTTGTTTTGTTGTTTGTTTGTTTGTTCCCTATATCATCAGTGCACTTACACAGTATCCCAGTGGTTCTCAACTTAGCTAACACTGCAACCCTTTAATACAGTTCCTCATGTTGTGGTGACCACCCAACCATAAAATTATGTTCATTGCTACTTCATAACTGTGATTTTGCTACTGTTCCGGATTGTAATGCAAATATTTTTAGAGATAGAAGTTTGCCAAAGGGGTCACGACCCACAGGTGAGAACTACTACAGCATTCCAACCCTCTCAGGAGGAAAAAAAAAAACCTGTCATAATTGGGTTGACACCTCTATGTTGTTATCACTGTAGTTAGGGTCCAGAGTAGAATCTTTCCTTCATTTACATTTTAATTAATCAAGACCACTGGTATCTTTTTCGGGAACTATTAGAACAGCCTCCTAAATTGGTACTTCTATCAAGCTAGGACTGTATCACACAGCCACATAAATACACTAAAATATGAAACAAACAATTGCCTTGCAGTTCTCTCTACCACAATCTTGAAATCTTTCCGTATTTTCTAGTTGTGGGATGTCATAGGCTATATAGTTTGTAATTAATATTAAGCTTCTGAGTGATTATTTTATAAGCGACTGCTGGACCATAGGTGGGAGAGATTCATCCAGAGAGACTTCCAGCTATATTTTCTCACAGACTCCCGTCTTTTATCAGCTTTGTGTTATGTATAGGAATTGCCACCCACGTTTGTATCTACAAATTTATCTCTTCAGTCTATAACTTGCACCTCATAGACAACTGATTTTTTTTTTTTTTAATTTGGTTTTTGAGACAGGGTTTCTCTGTGTAGCTCTGGCTTTCCTGGAACTTACTCTGTAGACCAGGCTGGCCTCAAACTCAGAGATTCACCTGCCCTTGCCTCCCAAGTGCTGGAATTAAAGGAGTGGCCATCACCTCCAGGCTGACAATTGATTATTAGAACTAATTCCTTACTGTGTCAAAGGTCTTTACTTTGGGGTTTTCATGGCGTATGCACCTTCATTTTGTATTTTCCTTAAAGAATGCTTTTTAAACATTTTACCCTTCCAGTTTCTCTTCCCATCCATATCTTCTATAAATTCATTATAAAAGCTTCTTTAAGCCGTGCGGTGGTGGCGCGCACCTTTAATCCCAGCACTCAGGAGGCAGAGCCAGGCAGATCTCTGTGAGTTCGAGGCCAGCCTGGGCTACAGAGCAAGAGCCAGGAAAGACGCAAAGCTACACAGAGAAACCCTGTCTCGGAAAACCAAAAAAATAAATAAATAAATAAATAAATAAAAAATAAATAAAAATAAATAAATAAATAAAAAATAAAAAAAAGATTTATTTGTAATTCCATGAGATAGGAGCTGTACACTGATGAATGCAGGTACCTATCAGCCTTAGTTTCCCGGACCTTTTGGTTTCCACATTCTAATAATAACCCCACTGCTTTAGTCATGCAGACTTTTTATTTGTGTGAGCTTAGCTTCTTTCTTGTGATGTCATCTGCTCGCCACCTCTCCCCTCTGGCAAATAAGAACACATCAAAGATAGGAAGGTATGGACCTGACTTCCCACTAGCTTGGTGTGGTTGTCCGGTAGAAACTTAGGAACTTTAGACCAACAGCTCTGGAGCCTCCGTGGACTGAACTAGAACCTCCAGAAGTGAGACAGTTGTGTAGCTGATCTGCTAAAGGGGTCCCCTGGCAGTAGAATCAGGATCCATCCCTGGTGCATGAGCTGGCTTTTTGGAGGGACACCTTGCATAGCCTTGATGCAGCGGGAGGAGCTTGGACCTGCCTCAACTGAATGTATCAGACTCTACTGAATCCCCATGAGAAGCCTTACTTTTACAGAGGAGGGAATGGGGAGTGGGTTGGGGAAAGCTGAGGGGCCAGGAGGAGGGAAGAGTGGGGGATCTGTGGTTGGTATGTAAAATGAATAAATATTTCCTTAGTAAAAATGGATAAATAATTAAAAAAGAAAGGTATGGACAAATAATCATCCAAAAACTTTTAAAAAGTGTGTGCATATGTGTGTGCATAAATGCATGTATAATGGGATTTATCACAGAACAGGAATGACTCTCGGGGTAGACATGTTTTGTGGATATGCATTTGCATATATGCCTGTATGTTATTGTCTATATAAAGATCGTGTAGTAAGATCTATTCATGATAAAATTAAACGTGCATCTCCCTGGAGTTATTTTTATGAGCAAACTTGCAGGCAGTGAAGCTGTGTTGAATGGAACAAAGGTAGGATTGTGGTTGGACTGAAGAATTTGCTCGTGAGACATGAATGGTGGGTTACTGAGAGCTGCTGTGCCTGCTCTGCCTGTGACAGTGTGGCGATGCCAGTGTCCTAGGTGGAAATGACCTCACCCAGCAAGGTGCGGCTGTTTTCCTGTATGGGTTTTTGTAACAGTTAGTATGCTGGAGAAGGAGAGAAGACGTGCTTTATGGTAAGGGAAATGAACAGCTCGTATCTGGACTCGAAAGAACTGAAAATGATAGGCCAGCGTTAAAGGACCTTTTGTTTGCGTATATATTTTTCACCTAGAAATGGACACAATTACGGAAAATTAGAAAAGAAACCAGGCTTTATGCAATGAAATGAGATAATTTCCCAGCCAAAACAAGTGGGCTTACATTGAAAAGAAGGCCATTAAAATATACCTTAGCAGTGAGTTAATGGGGGAGAAATTCAATTTGAAAATGAGAGAACATTTTCAGATAGAAAGGGCACATGGTGGAACAGTATGCTTAATGAGGTACAGTAGATATATTCCAGTTTAATCTAGATCATTTTTGATAATTACAGAAAAAGCTTAGGCTCTGATTTCCCCCCAACTTTCCTCCCCCACCCCCACCCCACCGCCCCATCCCCGCTTGATGCCAAGTGTTTGTCTGGACCATGAAAAACAAAAACATAAGATGTCCTTTGATTCTCTCATTCTTTATTCTTGTATAAAGTCTTTTAGTAAAAAATAAACAGCTCAGAGAGGTTTCCCCACTAGATAGATTTCAGTCAATGAAAGAATAGCATTGTTGTCCAATAATGTCTTGACAAATGATTCTTTTGCCTCTCTACA
Organism: Peromyscus aztecus; assembly: GCA_902168405.1. Taxonomy (NCBI): domain Eukaryota; kingdom Metazoa; phylum Chordata; class Mammalia; order Rodentia; family Cricetidae; genus Peromyscus; species Peromyscus aztecus. Next base: position 8,274 of record CABHPQ010056464.1, read on the forward strand.
AAGGATAAAAGCAGTGTGATTGGTTTCTAAAATATGTACATAGTACAAGATTTTAAATTGAGTTACCCTATAAGAAGGGAAACAATACCATAGGGTATCAAATGAAAACCATAGTGCTTGATATAGGTTATCTTTTTTTGAGTTGTTGGTCAGTGTGGTTCCATAGAACCCCCCTACAAATTGTAGGCTAATGGTTATTTGGTCACCTTCCAGAACTTTGATAGTGAGACCCTATTTTAAAGGTATTACATATTTGAGTCATAAGACATACAGATATGAAACTGGTACCAACTCGTAAACTTAATTCCTGCTGTCTAGATTTTATAGTTCTGGAAGATTCTATGCATGCTACAAAGCAAGCAAGTAATTAATACCCTTACTCAGCTATGATCCCTGTGACCTACAGTCACGACTGGAACTAACACAATGCCCACTGGTCCAATAGTAGTATGTGTGTTACAGGAGTAATTAACTACTTTCTGGTTTGATTTAATGCCCACTCCACAAGATGGAACTCATAACTGGCACTGTTAACTGGGCCAAGAACCCATTATTTGTAGTTCACAGAGCCTAGGGGAGACCTTGTTACTATTATTCTGCTATATGGCCATAATATTAAACTGCTCCATAAGTACTTATCCTCATGCCAATACCTTAGTACATTTCTCAACCCTCATCAGAGAAGCTTATTTTTTATAGTAGTTGGTAATTAATTTAAACTAATGGCTGGTCAATATATGTAGACTAAGAGACTGTGGAATTGCTAGCCCTAAATAGTATGTGTATATCGTAACCCATCCCTACAATGCACAAGGATCATCATAGAAATTGGCAGAAAGATTGGAAGATAAAGGGTATTGGAAGATTAATGTAAAACAATGCTTTCCAGACACAATAGGACTGTTGCACAAGTATACTTACAACATCAGTGACTGTGTACACAAAACTTGCACAAGATCTTGCTAGCCAAAATCCTAGTATGGAATGGAGAGGGTCTCACCAAGCCCTAACTGTAACCGAGGAACTACTTACAACTGGTGGCTGCTGGAGGAGGGAGACTCAGTTTCCTTAATGGATGCAGCTCTACTCTGTGGTCCTAGACTCATGTGCCTACTAGTATTACCAAAGGTAATCAGTGAGTCTCCAAAAAATACAGCCCATGTATTAGGATAGGAAAATTGTGTGTGGGTTTGGGGGTGACTTGGAAGGGAAGGAATGTGGGTTCGGTGTGATCAAAAGGCGTTATATGTATATGTGCAATTCTCAAACAATAGAATGTAAAGCAAGCCTATTGTGTCCCTTCAGTGTGATTAGCTGCTATTCTAACATCTCCATACTATAGACATCATATGCTTGCCATGATCTACTACTGTCTGTTGTGTGGAGAAACTCAGTGAAATCTATTGAGACTTCAGACACTGCAACACACTTGATAATTCTAATAAAGAAAATTTTCAGTTTGCATGAACGACGTATCAGATAAATCATGTTTATATGCTTGATGCCATTCTTGTTCCTCATACACTATATTGACTGACATCGGCATTCAAGGTCAGCCTGGACTTTTACTTCATATTCACTACCATGGAAAGCTTCAGGAGCAACAGCAATCTGACACTGGCTATAGCATGTTAAACCAAAACTGTTCCATCTCTTGATGAATCAAAATCTAGGAATGAATATATTCAGGAGAGAAGGCCTTGCTTTGTGTCAAGCTATGAGAGAGCAGGATATGATGGCTTTAATCATGTCACTATATTTGGACTTTATTCCTTAATATTATTCTAAGTAATGATCCCAGTGAGTTTTCTCTGATCGACGGAGTTTGGAGACATGACTTTCTTTGATAAAACTAAAACTGAGTGTGGCTAAAATCTTTTAAGGACAGAACAGTTACCTAGGCTCAGTTTTGTGGGCTGTAAGTCTATAGATCTAGCATTATGATCCTTTTCATAACAGATTTGTATCATGTGAAGAAATACGATAAGAAAGGTACTAGAATACTAGTATTAAGTGGTTAAATTAATCTTGAGTTTTAAGAAGAACTGATAACTAAAAGCAAAGTCACAAATAGTAACTACTCTGTTAGGTAATATACTTTGAAAAATTCATAAACAAAGGTCTAATGTAATATATGGAATGTGTTATATGAAGTAGGGGAAGGCAGACTGATCTCAGTGAGTCAATCCAGACAAAGACTAGATTTATTGAGAGGAGCAGCATAACTCAGAATGGGATTGCTACACTTGTGAGAATAAGGAAAACTTTGTTTTGACAGGATCAGAAATGAAAGGTAACACATTCTTTTCCTATGGAGGATACCAACAGAATTGGAGACGTAATGTAATAAAGAAAATAACCAAAGGCCACTCAACAGAGAAGAGGAAGCAGAGCTGCTTCTCCCACACTCTGAACAATAAACATTTACACATCAAGAGGGAATCACAGGGATATCTGAGGGCAACACCCAAGTCAGAATCCGAGACAGAATGAGGTTGATAGATGTTTAGGGACATCGGGAAATTGAAGATACCCAAATATGACTGAATGAGGTCAACTAATATTTGGAGAGCAAATAACTAGAGTTGCCCAAATTATGAATCGATGTATTTTGTCAGTAGGATTTCCTGTCATTTCTGTAAACCCTCCACTGTCAGGAAAAAAGGCTGCATCAGTAGAAACGTTTGAAATACAAAGAGAAAGAAAACTTGATAATAGAAAACTCAGGTGCTTGTATATACGAAAGAATATCAGGGTCAGTTGACAAGATGGCTCATTATTTCTCACTGTGGTGCTCTGCTGGTGGCAGCTACACCAGCAGGACATAGTAGAGGCTTCCCTGCCCATAACCAAAACAATCCCCAGGTGAGAGTTTGTGACATCAGTGGAATTTTACCTGTCCTGGGGGAGAATGAGAAAATCAAGCAAAAATTTCTTCCTTCTCTTCTCCTCTCCCTTGCCTTCCTCTCTTCTCCCCTTTCTGGCTGTTCCTCCTCTGGCTTATTCTTTTGCATCCTTCATTCTCTTCTCCCATCACTGTTTCCTTCTTTGTCTTCTTTTTCAAAAGAAAATAGAAATGTGTGACTTTAATTTATTTTCAGGAAGAAATACAATAAAGACGGATGACAGTGGATTTGATTTAACATTTTCTTTTTTTTTTTAAGATTGACTTGAAAATTGCACATTTTCACCTAATGTCTTAAGCTTTCTACATAATTTTATTCTGGAAAAATATGATAATGGAAAATGATTTATATTCAAATCGCTCCATACTTTTATTGGCATTTACATCAATCTTGACATTGTCATCTGATCTTATTACAGAATCTTGATAGGATGTTTTGGACAAAATGACTTATAAAAATTTGAGATGAGAAATAGGATTTCTAGCCTTACATATATGGATCTAGAGTAGACTTGCTTAGTATATGAAATAAAATAGCATATGTAAATCTACTAAGTAAATAAAAGTAATATAACTACCTGTTAACTTTTGTAGCAAAATGTTTATCATGAAGTATTATTTTAGGAGGACATTAATGGGGAAGTGTTCTATTATTAGTAAAACGATCCTGTGAGAGTAGAGCAGGCAGGTAAATTTTTTTATGCATTATCCAAGGCCTCAGTTTAACCATAGTCTCAATTGCTGAACCTAATGAATTAATGGATAGAAAACATGAAATATTTTGGCATGGTGATTTCCTCCCAAGTTATTGCCTTACACTAATTGAAGCCCTGACAATGCAGCAAATATATCTTTCCTTTACTATCCCAAATACAAATGGATTACACTGAGGCTGGAGAGATGCCTTAATGAAGGTCTTGCCTCACAAGTAGGACAAACTAATTTTGCATCACCAGAACTTATGTGAATCTGGGTGCAAAAGCACTCACTGGTCATCCATGTACTTCTGCAGTGAGTTGGGGGGCAGAGAGATGAGAATCCCTGGAAGTTCATGGACCATCTAACTATCCTATGTATGCATTTGTGAATAGCAAAGAAACCCTATCTCAGATGATGAAAGGCAAAGACTAGGACCCCAAATTGTTCTCTTGACCTCCACAAATACACTGTGGCACAATGGACAGTCATATATACAGTGTATCCTACATATGCACATACACACAAACACAACACTCTTTCCCTCCCCACCACCCCTCTCTCTAACACACCCACATAGGGACAGTAGGTTACCTTAACTTGTTGGTTAGTTTGAGTGATAATTTAGATGGGGAAAGCCTTGATAACAGAATACAGAACACACATGCATTTCAGTCTAGCTGTATGTAGAGGATAAAGAAAGCTGGCCCTGTCTTGAAAAAGCAGCGTCTCTGCAATATCAGTTCCTTTTGGAGAGTTGTTAATAGTCTGGAGTTATGGGATGGCTGGATTTTCCTTAAACAGCATCTCTGCTTACATGGGTGTTGAATTATATACTTTGTCTAATCTTAAAAGTGATGATGTATTTAGGAAATAGTGCAGGCTTGATGGTAGAGCAGTGAAACTGTGCCACTGCCTCTGTAGCATTAAACATAAGACCTAAAATCAGAAACAAATTAAAACAGGAACAAATGCCAGGTGAAGGGGAGGATAGGTACTGAAAAATCTGGAGAAATGATCTAATAACTATGATGAAGATAATATTCAATTCGAAATGCTAAATGTAAATGGAGAGATATTAAATATATAGCTGAATAATTTCAAGTATCTATCTAGGATGGAATTCAAACATCTCAGATGCGCAGTTCATGATTGAGGAGTTTCTCTTATACTAGACTTGAAAAAATGTTTGCTCTCCCTTGTCCCACATTACCTATGGGAGTCAGAGAAAGACATGGCTGTTCACAAAATGTACCCTTGAAGAGACCCTACCTATAGTCATTAAATAGCAATAACTTACAGAGTCACTGGTGTCTTGTTAATGTATCAATGGCAGCTTTCAACCAAGAGATCCAGGCACTGTGTTGGTAAATGTTGTCTAAATGAGAAAGAGGAGGTGAACTATGCTCATGATTTATCTTTCTATGGGATCATGAAAATAGAATTTACTAATTCTAATCTTGTTGATTAGAAAACTCTTAAGCAAACTCCTGAGGTTCTGTAAACATTTGATTTTTTTTTTAAGTAAAATAATTTAAAACAGTAACCTAGCCTGCTAAGCCATCTTCTTGGCCCCCAAACTTGGAATTTTAATAATGCAAAATCTCCCTGCTTTGGTTAAATCAACAAAACATTTATTTTTCGATATTCCCCCCTCTGAAATAATAGACAATCTTGTCTTTAATAGATGCATAAAATTATTTACCTATGAATAGGTAAATATATTTCATAAATAATTAAAACTTACATGGAAGCCAAAAGAACTAACTTGAAATATCTTATTTTACAGTTAAACAACTTACTAATTTTCTCTAGTAATTTATTAAAAACACTGACAGCAAAAGATTAACTTGCAATTTTTTTATCTCTAAGTTTTTCTTGAGTTTATAATTAATGAGTCTGAAGAAACAAACCTGTTTTGTTTTGCAGTATCAGTTGAGGTGTGAGCTATTAAAATGTGAACAATCAATCATTTAATTTATCATCTTTCTCACATTATGTTCCATAGATCACTGATGTGAGATCCTTTCATTCAAGCTTTAACAAATATTTATTGAATGATGCACAGAATGAATTTGAGTATTTAGAGGAGATATGTGTCAATGTCAAAACTCCCTCAACCATGTCCAATTGTTCTGGGTCCTCAACAATACTCAATTCATTTCTCTTAAAGACATCCATTTCAAGAAAATCAGAACTTTACTCTGCTCAGCAAACTTGATGGCTGGGTGTGTTATCTTTCCCATTCCCATTTTGTTATTAACAGTTGATTCATCTCCACACATACAATTCACAGATTAATAAGTGAAAAGGCTGCCATTAATAATTAATGACATTTTCTTTATTTGCCAAAGACTGAAACTCAATGAGCTGAGAACTTTTCCTAATCTTTTTAAACAATATAGAGCACAATTCTCTGTGAGTTCCATTACCTTGTATTCCTATGATATTTGAAAGCTACATATATCTTGTCAAAATATTTTGAATAGGCTAATCAAATTCATCCAAATTTTATTAAGTCTCCACATTAAAAAAAATCTGGGTAGACTACAGAAATGGAACACGTTATTTTTTTTCCCCTCGGGAATTTCTTCAAGGAGCACATGCTGGTTTATTGCTTGTGTTCACTAATGTGTATGTTCAGCAAATGATTCTGTAGTTCTTACCTTCTGCCAGCACCCTTCTTGGACCTGAAGATGATACAGGTGTCTCTGTTGTTTAATTGTCCTCACACTAAACAACAACAACAAAAACAAAGAAAACCCGAAGGTCAGATATGAGATTTAATAATGAATAGATATTTTAGTTGGAAACATGAGGATATTTTTAAAATATAACATATCTGGAATTAAATGTCTTTGTATAGTTACAACATTTGAGAATTCTGATTGCATAGCTAAAGGATGAATCAGAGTCTGTTAAAATCAACAATAAAATAATTATTTAGCTTTTCAAGGTTCTATTTTGGACTAAGAAGAACTCTGGAAGTTTCTCCTTCCAAATTGACTATATATATATTTTGATTCATCATAAATCATTTTCATATGCAAGGAAAAACACTGGTTTGTGATTTTAAAAGTCATAGTGTAGCATACTTCCAGAAAACCTGTACAAATGACAAGTTTAATGCTCACTGGCTCTCTTAGGACAATCCCTTGGCTGTTCGTTCTGTCATTCTTCTGGATGGGTTTCTATGTGATTTTCCCTCTCTTCAAAAACTTCTTTAAGCTTCTGTGAGCAAGTGATGGTTTTCTTTCCTGTCTTTCTGAAAAAAAAAGTCAATGTCAGTATAAACGATATTTCCCAAGTATCTGTCACCTCTACAGAGGCAGCTATGAGCCTCTTTCTCTGTCTCTCTGTCTTGAATGAATGGCTTCTGTCTCTAGCTATGGTCTATCATCTTGCTCATGAGAGCCCATCCTCCTGTGCTTGCTAGAGTGTATTCCACAAATAACATTAGTTTTTAATCATGAATGC
>CABHPQ010056565.1:0-16881 GCA_902168405.1 Peromyscus aztecus
GGGGGTGCCTAATTATGATCTACAAGCAAATAAGCAAATACCAGAGCCCTGAAGCCTGCTGTGTCCACATTAGCAGATGACACTAGAGAATGTGGACTTTAAACCTCCAAACTCCCAAGGGCCTGAAAGTGAAAGGACGGGCCAGAGTCCTCCCAGAGATGGAGAGATGAGAGGCAGTGCCTTGAGAGGATCCAGACTTCAGTGGTTTTTAGTTCCTCTGTTCGGTCCTTAAAATTCATCAAGTCCAGTTCTTCAGGTTCAGAGGATTGAATCTCTCCAAACCTAGGAAGGAACTTGAGGGTGATTTACATCTAGAAGGTTGGGGTTTGCTCTTTCCGGAGTCCCCCCACCCTGACTTGTTCGGTGTTTAAGTGGACTGTGGATGGCTTTGCTCTTGAGTGATCTGGTGTTGATATTTGTTCAGTATTTGCTCGTAGGTGTCGTCATTGATTCCCAATAGCATCAGGACTGTATATTTTGTAGAATGGACAAATTAGAAAATTGTCCCAATGAGGAGGAAAAGAGTGGAGGCAAAGGTCAAGGCAGACCAGAGGTGTTTCCAAAGGGCCTGGACTTCCAGAATTGTTTCCTTGCCAAGCATCATCAAGGGATCACTCATGTGCATTGATGATTGTACACCACCATGCCTCCTCCCATCCTCTCTCTCTCTCTCTCTCTCTGCCAGTCAAGACGAAGAGCTCTGAAAAGCCAGAGCTGAAGAAGCATGGGCTACAGCTTAAGTCAAGGGAATTTCATTTGTGTTAATAATAATATTTAAAATGTTCTCAGTTGTTAATGTCTTATGGTTTTCTGTATCAGCAGCGTCTCTATGTATTAGAGAAGGTAATTCTCTGTAGATATAGATAGATAGATAGTTATATATATATAAATATATATGTCAAACTGCCTTACAGGGTTTCTTTCTTTTGTTTTTGTTTTTGTTTTTGTTTTTAAATTCAGTGTTGTATGTGTAGCAGGCACTTGAGTTTATATGAAGATGTTCATTTCAGTCAAAGATGGAAGAAAGGAGTTGAGATGAGGAAAAAGTGGATATGAGGCAGGGAGAGAGGAGGCAACAGAGTATAAATGCTTGGCCACCAGTCACACTAGCCGAGAATGTCCAGGTAGATTGGAGTGGCCTTCCCCAAAGCATGGAGGATTTTGTAGATCTCCTTAATATTCAGCCGCTGTTGGGGTTCCCTCTGCCAGCACCCCAGCATGACGTCATATACCTCTTTTGGGCAGACTCGGGGTCTCTCCAAGACACGGCCTTGGGTGATGCACTCAATGACCTGAGAGAGCAAAGAATAAAGAAGTTATATCCAGAAATTCATTCAAAGCTCATCCTTGGTCCTGGGACTCCTACCTAGTAACAGACATCAGCTTTACTCATCAGAGCCACACATACAGGCTGACAGCCGGGTAGGAGGCAGCCTACTTTTCTTCTCTGCCTAGGCAGATGTTGCAGGGGTGATGAATTGTGCAGGTGGATCTCATTGCTGCTCTCTGTGCTGTACCTGCTGGGCCAGAGCACATGGACCCTGACTCCACTCCACACTGGTACCTATCCCTTTTATTTCACAGTTCTGTGGTCCTGGTTAACATCTGGATTGACTGAGTAGCATTCCTCTCCCACCTTGTTATAGAGATTGGATCCAGACCACCCTTTCTCCACCTCTTAGCTTCTGTGATTTTGAAAACCCCTTATAGAGCTCTGTCTGTCTGTTCCCTGCATACCTGTCTACTTCCTGTATACCTGTTTCCTCTTAGTTCCTATTTATTTTCATTTAACTGCGAATGTATGTGCTATGCATCTGTGCATGTGTTTGCATATTCACACATGTGTATTTGTGTGGGTTCACATGAGAGGGTAATTGGGCATGAATGTGTGTATATATGCATTGTAGAGGCCCAAAGTTGAAGTTGTGTGCCTTCCTTGCTTGAATACCACTGTCGTGATTGAGGCAGAGTCTCTCCCTAAACCTGGAACTCACCATTTCCAGTGACTCCTCTAGCCAGCTGTCCCTGCCTTCTGCTCAGATTTCAGGCAGCTGCCACACCTGTTTGGCTGTGTTGTCTGGGTTCTGTGGATCTGAACTCCAGTCGCCATCCACTGATCCATCCTTCAGCCACTGGTTCCCATTTGTAGCAAGCTCTTCCCCCAGCCACAGCCTCTGTGCACGTCACCCTACTTGCCTCTGAGCAGAGGATCTTTTCTCAGCAAAGTCTACCCTCCTCTCTGCAATGAATCACCTGTCTTATTTCTTTTAAGACTTTTTTGCAAAGTATTTTATTGATATACATTTTTAAAATTCTACTATAACTACAACATTTCTCCCTTCCTTTTCCTCTCTGCAAAACTCCCATATACCCCTCCCCAATCTCACTCAAATTCATGGCCTCTTCTTTCATCAATTGTTATTATATGCATATAGATACATATATGTATACATATATACAGATGTATTCCTAAATATAACCTTCTCAGTTCATATAACATTACTTGAATGTGTGTCTTCAGGGCTGACCATTTGGCAGCCAATTGGTGCTCTTCGCCAGGGAAGAGCGCCTCTCCTGCTCCCAGCTTGCCTCGGCTGCCCATAGCTCTTTGTGAGCTGCTAGAGTCACTGCTACCTGGGCAGCCAGCCACTTCAAGTCAGTTAGCCTCAGAGGATCTTGCCACCCTCATCTGTAAGACTGAGATCTGGAGTTCCAGAAGGACCCAATGCAGCAAGGAAAAAAAAAATGGACTATACTAAAAGGATGGCTGCAAGGTGCAGGAGGCCCAGGCATGTTCTTTGCAGCTCCATTCCAATTACTCAAAGACATTTCCTTTTAAATGCTGGGAATTGAACCCAGGGCCTCAAGAGTAGGCAATTTCTGTACTACTTATCTACACTCACAGTCCAGATACATTTTAAAAGAATTGTTTACTTTCCCATTGGTGTGTTCCCACTCTACACAGTACTGTGTTACATAAGGACATTTTAATACAAGTATATTGTACTTTGAGTGTATTCTCACTTGTAATACCCCATTTCTCCCCCATTTTTTTCCTTAATTTTAACACTAGACTTTATTTTCTCATTAGAAAATGCAGTATTAAGCTTCATTCTGGCATTTTGGTCCTCTTTGGTTTTGTTAATTCTCTTCATATCGTTTTCGGTCCCTCCCCCTGATACCACTCTCTACACTTCTGCCCCCTCCACACCATCCTTTCTGCTCTCACGTCTCATGTGCCCTCATGTAGGTTTCCCCCGGTGCCTCTTTTTCCTTCCCATCACCCCCTTTATAGCTTCGTACCCTAAATCCCACACTCACTCTTCCGTGGACACAAACTGACAAACATTGTGAGCCAGGCTAGAAATCAACATGGATGGTTTTCAAGAACTGAAAAGCAGTGTTACCATATGGCCCAGCCACACCACTTCCAGGCATATACCTAAAGGACTTACATCCCACCACAGACACTTGCACATCTATGGTTATGAATGCATTATTCACAATAGCAAGGAAATAAACTCTGTTTTTAAAAAAGTTTTGTTCAAAGAAAAATGGAGAAAATTATGTGTGGTTCCCATTATGACCTGCTATCTGCCTGCTATTAGGACAGCACACACTGCATTTGGTTAATCCATTACCAGCCAAATGCCACCGTTTATCCACATTTCCTTAGCTTTTAACCTCTTCTCCCTTGCTATTCCAGGATTCCATCCAGGACACTACATTGTATCAACTCCTAACAGTCCCCGTGGGCTCTTCTGGGAGGCCAGACATTTCTTTACTGAAACTGAAATATGTGAAATTTTCAAAACTTCGTCTAATTTTCAGCTTTCTTTTAACTTCTATCTAACTTTAGCACTGTGCGACTTCAAGCAAGTTACCTCAAGCTTCGGTTTCCACATGTGAAGTTTGATTGTGATGATAAAAAGGCAAACAAAAGTTTTCTGTAGTCTGGTATCTGAGCAAATGTTTGCCCTCTCTTCCCCATTAGCATGTATTTTATTGGGTAAGAACACCCCTCTCTTCCTTTCTTCCTCTGTTTCCCTCTTCTGCTCTTTGTCCTTTTCTCTTTCCCCCTCTATCGCTGCATCCTGCAGAACAGTGCCTTCTCCCCAGTGTCTGGGTATCTCACATTGCTCTGACCTGGAATGACCTTCACTGTGCCAGCCCCTCTCGGCTCACACTCACTGTGGAGTCTGTGATGGCACATTGGGATTGTTTCCTTGCCAACCTGGTAAGTCTCTGGCTGCTATAATTACCATGGTATCACACCTCTCCCCATTTTCACCTCTACCCTCTCTACCTTCATGAAGAAGGGTTCAGTTCAAACTGCAATAGCTGCTGCTTACGCTTAGATCAAAGGCACCCCCTGATATCTTCTCTAAAGCAGAACCACCCAGGCTGTAGACTTCCACAGTTAAGCCCATCACCAGTGACTGCCAGTACCTAGATGCTGCTGCTGTGGATGGAGGAAGGGGAGTAGTTGGGGTAAGAAAGCCTGCTTTCAAGGGTAGGGTCCTACCATCTTTGAAGAGGCCACAAGCACCCCATCAGCTGCTCTAGCCATCTTAGGGATCCATGACAAGATTCTGCTAACACCAACAGCACATCTATCCAGGGACTCTTCTTTCTTTGGCTACCAAATACCACAGAGGTTGTGCCCAGATGCATGCATGTGTGTATTTACATGAATGTAAGTTCACATACATGTATCTATATGTGCAAATGTGTGTGTCCCATCCCCTAGAAAAACAGTACCAATTTAAATAAAACCCACCACAACAAATAGCTTCCATATACATTCTTTCCTTATTCTCTAAGTCCACCAAAGTGCTTGTTTTACTTTGTTTTACTTTGGAAATTGAGGTCAGATCCCATTGAGTATACCTGCATAGTAAGATATCACAGATAAAAAGAAATGCCTTGTTTTGTTTTGAGACAAGGTCTCACTTGAGCTAGGCTGTCCTCAAACCTACATGTAGCAAAGGATGACCTTGGCCTCTTGATCCTACCACCTCTATCTCCTGTGGGCAGGGATTACAGGCAGGTGTCACCATGCCTGATTTATGTGGCGCAGGAGATCAAGGGCTTCGTGCACATTGGGCAAGTACTCTACCAACTGAGCCACATCCCCAGCCTTATTTTTTTGGTCTCTGAAATTCGATTCAATTTCAAGTCAGGACATAGAGGAATGGAAATGAACATAGCTTTTAAGTGAAAAATACTTTCTTGAGTATTCGAATGAGATTTCAATACAAAATGGTCTTAGTGTTGATGATTTCAAAACAAGAAGGAGAGTACCAAAAAAAGCTGGCATTTCTGTAAGTCAGCTGCTGCAGGAGCCCCACCCATGCTGTCTGTGGACTGTGAGGGATCCCTGGCTCAACATGGCTACATTCTGCACGTACTTGAGATGTATCTCAGTGTCATTTAGAAATAGAAAACTCCTAAAACCACAAGCCAAGTCATCTCCTTGTCTAGTACTCTAAGACACCCAGTCTCTTCCAAGATGCCAAGGAACACCCCCTTTCCTTGTCCAAAAGCTCAAGAGGTGTTTTTTGTGAAAATTACTAAGTTACTGCACCAAAGGTGCTTAGAAAAATGCCTATTGATAATCGTTAGTTACCGTTAAAATGCATTACCTACTACTTTAGCTCATTATAAATTACAATTATGGAATTATTTTAAGTATCTATTACTGTGCTGCCATTAGTTTATTTTACTCTTGGACACCTGCACATGACTCTGAACTTGGCCTTTTCAGTCAATTAGGGATCCATGTGTCTCTGTGGCTGGCGTAGCTTAAACCTTTGTAGACATAAGCAGGGAGTGTTTGCACAAGATGTCACGATAGAAAAACTCTCAGCTGCTCTTTGTTTTCACTTTCTGTCTTAGTGAAATGTTCTTATTTTTTTAATTATAATTTAATATTTATTAACAATATTGAATACATCCAAATTAGAAAATAAAACAAATTATGTCTTTTAGGAAAAGGGGAGAACTTGTATTAAGTGGGTCCTTGCACCAGGGCTCTCAGTACTTCTCAGTACCTCACAACTGTGAGGCCTTGGTGCCACCAGTTAGCAACATTGCATATTTGCATATTTATGAAATGTTTTTATTTTTATGTGTAGCAGAACAAACAGAACCCTGACTCGTGTCTTCATTTAGACACTTCTGATTCATGTTCTTTTGACAGTTATACCCAATTTCTTTAGTTACAATTTTTCCTCCACTACGATTTTCCTCCTGATTTTTCCTGTATCCACTCTGCTCCCTCCATAGCCCACCTATTTGTACACTATATGCAACTCCTGTTCTGTGATCTCGATTATCAGCCTTCCCCCAAACCAGATCCTGACCTGTCCCTTTGTTACCTCTGTGTTGGAGAGCTGGAACCATGGTTGCTTCCCATAGGTAAAGATCTCCCAAAGGATAACCCCAAAGCTCCACACATCACTCTCTGTGGTGAACTTCCGGTACATGATGCTTTCAGGAGGCATCCAGCGGATGGGGAGCATGGTGTGTCCTCCTACCTAAAACGGGTAAAGACAGAGGCACATAAAGTTACCAAATAGACAGAATCAACCAGAAGTCTCTACCTTTCTTATATAAATGTACCCTCCATGCATTGGATCCTAATGTGGCCATGCTTTAGGCAACCTGAATTCATAGGTGAATGGAGATGCCAACATCAGTGAACATTATATTGAAAGCAGCTATAGGTCAGACCTGAGGGAAGAAGGCAGACTTCTTAACACTGAGCATGAAAACTAAAAAATGATCTAAAGTGAGAGAGAAATAAGAGTTTGATGCTAGAATAAAATCTTAAAATGTTTCTTAAAGAAAATTCCAGGAGGAAGCCAGGAGAGTTATGGTGTGAGCCTCCAGGCACCAGAGTGGCCACAGGCATTGAGTCAGACACCCGAACAAAGGTGATCAAGGTACAGATATACACTATGGACATCTAATCTGTAGATTATTAATTTCTGCTCTCACATTTCTCATCACAACTTGGGATCCATGCTTCATGTGAATAGGATGGAGACTTCTAGAAGCCCCTAAGCCCATTTGCTAATAAGAAATTGGGTGGATAAAATGAATAATCTTCAAAATGCTTAGTAAGATACATCACAGGATATAGTCTTTAAAATTAGCCTCAAAAGATACTGGCTATTTGTGTTTGTACCCATGAGAGTCAAGAGTAAGAGAAAGCCACTGAGAAGGGCAAACGTTTGCAATATGACTGAGAGGAAAACTGCATAAATATTCACTACCCACTGGGTTAGAGATATTAGCACACATGAAAGAAAATTCACAGCATGATTCAAAACTCAGGAAGGAACTGCATCATTACTAAGCAGAACATCAGAAGTTGGACCTTTCAGCTAATATGTGAAATTTGTCATGAAAGTGCTTGCTGTTGGTTAGGAAAGAAAGGAGTTCTATGTATGTGTCCTAATACACTGTTAACACAAACATCTTTCCCTGATAGACCAGTTGGGTGGACATCAACAGTGAGCATTGGAAAGCAGATGGCAAAGGAGATGAAAACCTCATATCTAAAAGGGTAGTGTGCATCTTCTCCTGGAAACATCCTAGAAGAAACCAGTCTTCAGGATGTGTAGAAAAATCACTCATAACCCGAGACTTCTGAAATCAGCACAGCTTTGTGTTGGCTGTAAAGACAACGCAAGATGTTTCCACCTGGGAAGCAAAGACCAGGACTCTTCACTACACACAGGTTCTCAAAGAAAATAAAGTAAAAGCAAAGTCACCAGAAATTGACAAAGGATGATACTAGAAGAATAGAAAAAAAAGGAACGTAAGATATGCTATGACTTGAATTTCACAACAATAGAGCAAATACACCACAACAGTGCAATTTAAATCTAAATAATGCTTGCTAATTTGGTGGCTAAAGGTAATACAATAACGAATAAGGGCTTCCTATAAAATGGAAGCAAAGTAAATAATATTACAATAATGTTAATAGTACCACTGCTGCTACTGCTAACCTAATTATGGGGAATGAAATTTCCACATACTCTTAACTATAAGTGGAGAGAAGAGTAGATCTGGAAATAATTAAAAGCCCAATAAAGACTTTATCATTAAGAGAGGAGAGAAAAGCACTCATAGATACCAATTGATTATTGATCATAACAATTTACACTTAAATATATTTGCAGAAAACTTAAAGCAGCTTCTAGAAGAATAAAAAAAAATGACATGCAGCTTCCTAACCAGTTTCAGGAACACAACATCAAAATCTCTCATCTTACAAAAAACACCACAAAGTGGGGGAACAGCATTAATGAACAAGAATTACAAAACGGAAGTGAACTCTAAAACTCTGTAGACAGAAAGCATAAATGTGTTATTACTACCTCGAACATGGGAGGAAAAAATTAGGTTAAAAAAATCAGTGGTTCACATTATTTAGAAAAGCTGTATTTAAAACAAAATTACAGAAAATATTGAAAATAAAACAGTGAAACTACGTGGAATAAAAATCAAACATAATCAGCCATATATGCACATACTACGCACATATACATATGCATACAAGCTAGCATGCATATTCACTGTGCAGATGTGTGTGGCCAATTAAATTTCCTTTATTAATTTCTTTTCAGACATTTTTGTATTTTTTCTCATGTGACATTGAAAAACCCTGAATGTCACAACTTAATATTTAAAAAGGCTTGTCATGTTTATTCCAAATTGAATGTTTTATATAAAGTTGAAGAAATGCACCTTTATAGTAATCATGAACTTGTGTACTCAGATACAACAATAGCACTATGTGAAATATACAGATATTTTACACATATAAAGAACAAAATATAAAATTTAAAAACTGATGAAGCCACCACAATGGAAAACTAATACATGCTAAAATTATTTTTTTTAATTTACACACTCCAATTACATATTAAACCTCAAAGAACATCTGAAATTTCAAAGAAAAAATAAGTACAGGGTAAAAAAAGAAACATTTCCCATACCAAATAGAGCAAACTATAAATAACAACAAAGGAGTAATCTATTAAAAGGTTCATTGGGAGCAATTAAAATAATAATATTTAAAAGTATTTTTGTAGTAGGAACTCAAGTCTTATTCATTGAATCCTATGGAATATAACTGAGGTAATCTTTAGAAAAATATGTAGAATTTAAGTAGTTTTAGAATAATTAATATATAGGCAAACTAAGAAAGGAAATAAAACCCTAAAAAATATATAAAGAGAGTAACAAGGAATAAACAAAAAGACAAAATTTAAAAACAAAACTGATTTGGTATAAATCCAAACAATGCCCAAACAAACAGAGATGAAAAAGACAAACTCTTGCTTGATCTACATAATGAATTGCTTGTCTTCCAAAGTTACAAAAATCGTTGGCAAGATTAATAAGCAACGTAGAAGAGAAAACTGTAAAATGCTAAAATTAAAAATCATCAATTTTTAAAATTCAAGTTCAGTGATTGATTTACTGGAAAATATTAATGAAAATCTGAAAAAATGTAGAAAATTTGAGAACAAATATTAAAATCATAGCAAATAAAATAGACATAGGATGAAAATAAAAAGGCAGTCTTATTTGTGAGGTCAACTAAGGCTTTCTAATCTGCATTTTTCCAATGTAAGAAGCATAAATGCTTTCTCAAACCATTCTCTGTGGCTTCACTTTCTCTAAAAGCAGAGTTGGTCTAACAACACAGAGCCTCAAACATATAAATACAGATAAAGAGATTTTATCTATATGTACTGATGTAGCAATTTCTATTCTAAATATAATTACCAAATCTGAATAACTTATTGTATCATATTCAAAATGTATCAAAATAATAACAACCTTAGGAAATCTACTGTTCCATTTGCCTAATTAAAAAATAAAGAAAGGAAAATAACGTTCTTTCAAACGATACTAAAATTTTCTAGTACTGTTTTCTGATTGAAATTCCTAATCTATGAGTAAGGAAGAAAACTTTTATTTAATGAGTTAAATATCACAAAGTCTGAAAAACCTAAGAAGCACAGAAGGGACATCATTTCCTTGAATCTGTGAAACTGTCCAGGAAATCCTAGGCAACGGAACAAAGTAATTATTTTGTTAAATGGAGATAGTACCAAAATGGCCTCTAAATACATATCTCTCTATGCCTAGATTAGTGCTGCTCTCAGACTTCATCAAAGAAGTCTCCTTATGCAGCAACTGGTACTTAACACAGAAACTAGTAACTGGTCAACCTGCAGAGAATAAGTGCCTTCGAGAGCTCAGCCATGAATGGGACATCTGTATCACACCCCTTCCTCAAGACTCCGGGACCACTAAGAAGAGGGGGAGAAAAGATTGTAAGAGCCAGAGGTCAGGGATGACCAGAGCGAAACAGTGTCTTCTGGCCATTACAGGAATGATGCACTCATGAACTCCCAGCTGCTGTGCTTGCCTGCACAAGACCAAGCATCAGCATTCTAGCATGAAGAGTGGAGAAGTTCATGAGCCCCGACCCCTGACTGAGGTGTCATGGAGATATGGTGGATGGACACACTACCAGAACAAAGTCAAGTCTATGAGTTATTAATATTAAAAAAGGAAGACACAAAGTTTGAGGATTAGAGAGGTGAGATAAGTGTGGGAGGAGTTACAGGGCACAAATATGACCATAACACATGATATGAAGAGTTCTCAAAGAATTAATAAAATGTCTATTTAAAAAAGTAAATATATAATAAAATGTTGAAACAGAAGAATCAAAATTGTCTGTTGTCCGGGAACAGCGTGTTATACAAAACAATTAACTAAAAAGAAATTGAAACTTTTATAACTCAGTAAGATACCCATATAGAAACACAATAGCCAAACTATACTAACAATACCATAGTAACCAATTCCAATTCAAAAAAGAATTGAAAATAAAATTGCATAATACCAACAAAGCACTTAAAAATCTGAGACATAACTCGGCTTAAGTTGCATAGGTCTGTTCAGGTAAAAGAACACGAAAGAGGACCAACATAAATGCAAAGGTTTTATCATTTTCTCTAATAAAAAGGTTTGGTGGAATAAGTCTCTCATTCATTCTTAAAATACAATGTAAAATTTGAGTGCAATATAAAATTTAAAACCTTCTGTGGAATGGGTTATGGAAACTGACAAAATGAATTCAAACTTTATCTAGAGTAGTGATTGCTTAATTAAAGATTTGTTGAACCAGAACAATGACGGGGATTTGTTTTATCAGATAGTAAGACATTTTATCGCACTACGTAAGGAACACCCTGTGTTTAGCATAGGGATAGACAATATATTAGTGTAACAAAATAGAAAGCCTGGAAGCAGAACCGTGTATAAATACTAGAGTTTAATATATGAAATGATGGGTTAGTAATTAAAGTGTTGGGACAATGAACTATTCATTTAAAAAATACACTTAGATACCTACCTCACACCATATACAAAAATCATTTCCAGATGGATTAAAGAGCTAAACATAAAAAACAAAACAATAAGAATATTAGAAGAAAACTTACAAAGGTATTTGTATAACCTCAGGAGCAGAAGACCTTCCTACTTTTTACACTTAAAAAGTCATAAAGGATATAATTTATAGACACAATTTTGTAAAATTAAACATCAAAGACAAAATTCATAATTAAAAGACAAATGACAGAAATACCTGCAACATATGTAAAAGACAAATTATTATAATCATTAATAATAATAATAATAATAATTTTTTGTAAAATAGTCTTGCTAAGCAGCCCCAGGCTGGCCTGGAAGTCTCTGTGTAAACCAGGCTTGCCTCAAGCTGGCAGAAGTCCTTCTGCCTCTGCCTCCCCAGTGCTGGGACAGACAAGGAATTAAAATCCATATGATTTGTGGTACTGCTTCACATTAGTTAGATAGCAAACGGACAGACAGATGAGTCAAGACTAAGAGCAGACAAGCCACAAAATAGCTACAAATGGCCACAAACGAATGAAGAGATGCCAAGTCAAAGAGCAGAGACATGGATTTTAATGACATTTGATAAAAAGGGAAAAGAAAGGTTGCTATCTGATGCTGGAGGTGTGAGACCTGATACTCTGATGCCAATGGTAGGACTGGAATCTGCTTCTGAGGGCACAGTCTTTGCTTTATCTGTCCACGCTGGCATTGCAAGAGCCCTGGAATCCATCGACTTCACTTCAGAAGTAGTACAAGACTATTGTCTTGTGTGTAGGTAAAATTATTTGGTTCAAGGCCCTTTTTTGTTGCTTCTAAAGGAGGCAGAACATGTTCATTTTTAAAGGTGTATATGATGACTATAACTGAATGTAAAAATGCTGCATATACTGATATGTTAAGTATCTGCAGGACAATAAATGTAGTAAAATACAGCTTGTTCATAAATAGTTTGACATTCTCATTCATGTAAAACTGGAAATACATAAACATAAGCAAATATATAGTAATAGTGTGTAATTATTGGATGATATGAAAGGGTCCAGAAAGCTACTAAACCAATAGTTTTCTATAGAGACAGAAGTAAGGAAGTTCCAGATTTTAGTATATGTATTTCTATAGTGTATGAATTTTTGCAATGATCGGGTACCACATTTTAAAATTCCAAGATAAAATCAAACACAAACATTTGACTAGACAGACAGAAACCAGCAGATGTAAGTACACATAAAAATATCTGTTTTGTAAAATAAGTATGTTTGTGATAGAATATGTTAGAATGGTTTGTCTCATCTGGTCTCTTGACTGAAAACAAACAGAAATCAGTGGTGTACCAATACAACACTCTGGGTATATAATTTTAAATAATGCAACTCTCCATCTGATGTTAGTATGTGTCTCAGTTGGTGGGTTTTTTATATATATACAACACAAAGTTTTAAACTGAAATCTCTGTGTTAAGAAAAGAAGACATTCAAGAGTGCTGGGTGCAAACCGTGATGAGCCTAAGTGTGTGAGCAGACAACTGTCAGAAGAACATTAACTAGTCACAGGGGCTCCCTTTAGAAGACTTTCATGGAGTAGCAGCACCAATGTAGGTGAAATTTATACTACATTCCTCCAGGAGTAAGGTTGATAACATGGCAAAACCAGCAAAAATTGGAAGTCAAGAAACCCTAAATTTTGGTATGATTTTTGATGAGTACTTAGCCTTTATGAACTTAAGTTTCTTCAATTTCAAAATATGAATTAAACAACAAGGCTACCTCAGAATCATGGATACAAAAACCTACTAGGTATCACTAAGTGTGAGATGTACACACAATACAATAATTGCTCACTGTATACATCTTTACATATTCCTGGACAATATAGTAAATGTAACTTCCTTTATTGCCCATAAGAACCCATATTGATTTCCTTCCAGCATAACTAGAAGACTACGTCTGGGAAAAGTAGTGGTCTAATAATTCATAATGATAAAACACTCATTGACAAATATCTCCACACTAAAACTTACCCAGACATAAGCTATCAGGAAGCCATAGTCTCAAGGATAAGAACAATACTAATTAATGAATAATGATGTCATATATTCTCTTATTTCATCCTTTTTCTAGTCCTGTGCATCAGCTGCCTCTATTGTGCCCACCTCTCAGATGAAAATAGGATGACTTGCTCAAGCTTTGCGTGAGTCACATCAGCTTGTGATCAGATCTTTCTATGGAATATCTTAAGGATCTTGAAGCTAACCCTGAAAAAGGGTAACATAAACTAATAAGGTCCAGGAAAGATGCTGAAGAATGGTTCTAGAAAAAATGTAGGGAAACAAAAGTTGGAATGAATTGCTAGGGAAGAAGCCCCTGTCTGCTCTAGGATGCCTTCCACTGCCCCATCACTCCTTTCCTCTGTCCTCTCTTACACATCCGCATGATCAACGAAGTTAGGAATTAGGAAATGCAGAAGGAGGAATTGCTTAGGAGAGGCTTTGCTCATTGGGTTTAGATGTCAGTCTATAGAAATTAGGTGGTCATGGGTTCCTAAGACCTGTTCTTTTGTTTCTGTCCCTCAATCTGTGCAGGATTCATTGGGATTCTTTTCTTCTTAGACCACCATGTAGGTTGACTTAAGAATATGAAACTTCTTTAATTATTAAGTCTGTTTCCCATGAAAACCATCATTTTAGACATATGAGGATCAACATGAGACAGTATGAGTCACACTATCTACAAAAAAATTCTCTTTAAACCCAGAAACCATTAAGATTTTGAAGGAATAGACTCCTAGTAAAGATACCAGGTAGGTGAGCAACTCAAGCTTCAGATATCCATTCTGAAGTCATTCGTCAACTAAGGAGCTATAAGGAAAGTCATCAACTGTTCCCAAACCTACACAAAGCAAGGAAATCTCCTCTGGACCTTCTGTCCAAGCAGCTTCCTGGTAACTCTGCTCCTTTGCAGTGGAGTGTACTTGACCCATTACCCATTAAAACGGTGCTAAAGGCTCTCATGGTGTCACTCCCATATCAGTAAGGCTGTGGATAAAAGTGCAAGATACCCAGATGAATTTAAATTTAAAATAACTAAATTAAAGCCATGAATACTACACAGAACACATGCATAACTAAGAATGTGGGTTTTGTCTGAAGCTCCACTATAACAAGGTATCTTGTGTTTTTCTTTTCTAAAGCTGACAACTCAAGATTCCAGATCCACATGGGAATGTCAACTGTATCCCATTGCCCCCTTTCTCTTTCCCTCCTCCTCCTGTCTGGTCTTTCCCTTGCTCTAAAGGGTATTAATGAGTTCACTGTCGTGTGTACCACAAAGCTCCTGCTCTGTCCTCCAATGCTTTCCCAATGTGTTCTACCTGTGAGTGTGGCCCAAAGCAAAAAGACCTGGTAGATATATTTTTCCTCGGTGAACAGAGCTCTGTTTTCTTCTATCTACAGATCCTTGGGCAAATAATTTATCTTGACTGAGCTTCAGCCTTCTTACTAAAAAAAATAGGACTCATATCTACAATCACCTCTCAGGAGTGTCTGCCATACTTGTTAAAACGCAGAAACCTGGGATTTTCCATAAATCCAGTGGATTACACAATTGTGAGTAAAGACGTATGACACTTATGATGCCCACACATTGCCATATCATCATGTAAGTACCACACGCTAATGGGTTGCACCACTGGAGTTCCTCTTTCCATATGGCCTAGAGATGCTTTCATTCTGCGGGGACCAAGAGTTGAATAGCTGCAAAATAAACCACCTTAACACCGTGATAGAGTTGCTACTTATAAAACCTATGACAGTTTCTCTGTTGTCTTTTACAGGTAAACTCTGTGAAGCACTGAATTAGACTCAAAGGGAGAGGCAGACTGGAAGCTACATTTGTTTGAATAACAGAAATGAGACAATGGCTCTTTTCTAATATGTTGAAGAATTACCAAAATACCATCAATTCCTTAGCATCAAATGCCACTCAGTGTTTTTTGTTGTTGTTGTTGTTGTTGTTTTGTTTTTGTTTTTTTGTTTTTTTTTTTTTTTGCATGGCTGTGCATGCGTGTGTGCAAAAGAAAGTACTCTTAAAATCTGATTAATTTAGCAATGTTTCTTTGTGTCTCAACCTATTGTTGCCTTTGCTCTCATATTCTTCTTGGGTCATTTGAGCTACCAACTTCTCACATTCTGGATTAATTCATTATATTCCCATGGGTCACTTCACATGCTCCTAGATCTTCTATATTCCAACCACCTGATTGTATCTAATCAAGTATTTACAGTCATGATCAGAGCCAAGATCACAAATGCTGCCATGTGCTTCCTCTGAAACATGATGGGAGATGAAGTATGTTTCTCTTTTATATGATCAGTTGGATTGTGTCTGATCACTCATTATACAGTCCCCTTTCACCTAATGACTTTAGCAGCCATTGATGATCATTGCCAAAATCCATTATTTCATTAGTGGTTCAAAAGGATGACATTCTAATTATAGTATTCCTTCTGTATATATTAGCAGGAAATCTATAAATAAAAATTTCCCTTCATCTGCTATGTGATTGTACTGATTACAGCTTCTATGAGTCAGGCAAGATGGCTGCTTGACTAGTTCCCTCTGTTTACTAGTTTTTAGAACACTGAATTTATCCCCTATCATTATGGTTGAAATGTGGTTGGAACACATAGGCTTGTGTATTTGAACACTTAGGTGCCCAGCTTATGGTGCACTTTTGGAAAGTAGAAAAGAAGCCTTACTAAAGGAAGAGGATCCCCAGAAGTTGGTCTTGAGGTTTAATACCCCATCCTTACTTCCTGTACACTCTCTGCTTCCTGACTGTCAACACAATGTGATCAGCTGCCTCTGCTGCCTCCATGATGCCTTCCCCTCCAGGATGGGTTATACCCCCTCAAACCGTGAGTCAAATAAGCGCTCCCTCCTTTAAGTCGCTCCTTGCCATTTATTGGTGATGGCAATAAGAAAAGCAGATGCAGCCTTCTCCAAGGGTCAGCTGTGAGAGCTTTGTTTTGCTTCTGAAAAACGTTTCCAGGACTTGCTCTTTTTTCAACACACACTTGAAGTGCTTCAGTCTGCTGCAGTGGCTATTTTTGATGCCTCGTTTCCTTCCATTGTTGGCCAATGGAAACCTCTTAAAGCTGTGCCTCTCTCTTCTCGTATAACCCCAGCAGTCTTTGATAGCACCTTCCCTTCTGACATGAAAGAATATTCTAGGCTCCTCTTGTACATTTCATGTCAAAGTCTTTGAAGCTGCTGTTTCTCCAAGGATCTCTGCATCTTTCTGATGCACAATGGAATTTTGGGACCATAATATGACTCATAATATGAGTGCTCAGTGCTACTAGGGTGGTCATTACTTCTGAGTCTTTATAGTGGGAAATTCAAAGCCAGGGAATCATTTTTTTTT
>CABHPQ010056567.1:0-17490 GCA_902168405.1 Peromyscus aztecus
TATTTTAATGGGTTTTCCTATAAATCACCATGTTCTGGGAGGAAAACCTGCCCCCGAAGCCCGCTCACCTTTGCAACCCTGCATCCTATTCAGTTTTATGCTGCTATTGGTATTATTGTCATGCCAAGTTACTGCGATGCAGCCGTGATACCCACTGTGCCTCTAGAATGATGCGTTCTCGTGCAAGCAGCGCTGCTCCCTTAAACATAGAGAGCTGCAGCGGCATCTTCGCCTGATGACAGTCTTGAGCTAGCTGTTGCCCTGAATCTGAGCTAACGGAGTGAGTCGCTATCACTCCCTTCCTCAAGGCAGTGTTTATCAGAGAAACACAAAACAAACCAAGATTCTTTCTAAGTACCAATGACGTTATTCGCACGTGTGCAGGGTGTCTCTCTACATGGTGCCATTGGACCAAAGCAACTGCTGTGTGTGTGACAAGTGACACAGACAAGGAAGAAACAAAGAAGTGCACTCTAGCATAGTGACATGTGGGGTTCCGTGGCTTCTGTTTCCTATAAAACAACATAGATGAAACTAAATGGCCATTAATAGGAAATCAGGGATGTAATGTGTGATATACTCATATAAGTATGTGGAAACACTGACAGACTGTTTTTGAAATGTGGGACACTATCTGTTTGTCCTTTATGATCTTAACTGTGAAACTTCATGCACACACACACACACACACACACACACACACACACACACGTGTGTGCTCGCATGTATACACATTGTTCTTTTTTTTGTTTGGTTTTCAAGACAGGGTTTCTCTGTGTAGCCCTGGCTGTCCTGTAATTCACTCTGTAGATCATGATGGCCTTGAACTCAGAGACCTGCCTGCCTCTGCCTTCTAAGTGCTGGGATAAAAACCAAATGACACCACCACCTGGCTAACTTCATATTTATAAATTAAATGGGACAAAAACTCCACAAAACATTATATGACATTGTTCCTGGATTTTGGAATTATGAGCTATCATTATTTGTTTATATTTTTAAAAAACTTTCCCTGAAAGACTAGAAAGTCAATTTTTAGAAAAGAAAATAATGAAGAGAAAGTTCATTTAAGTTTTGATGAAAGAATGCTATGAATTATTAAAAAATATTCTCTAGTCCAATTTCAGAAAAAGCACAGGAGAAAGTGCTCCTGAGGTGCAGCAGATGGTTGCTTAACTAAACCAGATCCAAAGACTGATCTAAAGCACAGCTACTAGAGCAGGTGTAAACTCCCACGTGATCATAGCAAGTTCTAAGATTTGTTACTATTAAAACTTGTAAATAAACAGGTCTCCTGGCAATGTGAAATGAGTTTTCTTGCAGAACAAAAAATACTAAGACATCAAAGACATTTGAACATAGGTGTTAAAATTTTAAAGGACAAACTCAACTTCCCTTTTGTGGAAAATAAAAATTTGGATAGTCTCAGCAGTGAGTTTCTTTTTAATAATTTAAACTACTTCAGTTCTAGGTGTCTTAGTTTAATAGGCATTTATAGAAAGTGGATCATTCCTATGCCTGGATTACCACTGGCTTCTAGGAATACTTGGAAAGCAAGAGACCAAACAGATTCCTACAGAACTTCCATAGACATGAAGGGGCTCCTGTTGTCCTAACTGCCAAGGGAGAGTAGACCAGGGGCACAGAGGTTACTGCCAGCCTGTACAACTGGATGTCACATACTCCTGGAGAGAATTGCTGCAGCAAATGTGATCTGAATCTGGATGTGAAGTTGGAAGTATGTAGTGTGTGTGTGTGTGTGTGTGTGTGTGTGTGTGTGTGTGCGCGCGCGCGCGCCTAGTTTAGACATGTGGCGGACAATAGCAGAGTGTTTGCAAAGAAAAGCTCTTCAGTTCGGTGTAAGGCCAATATTTGAATTGGCAGCTGAAAGAACGACATACCTATAAAGTCGGAAAGAACTGCTTGTGCCATTGAAGAATTAAAGTTCACTTTCTGAGAAACAGGGACATATTTAAGGGTTTAGGATGGAAAATAGTTTGCCCAGATCTCGTTTTTAAAAATTCTTCTTGGAATCATTATATTTGTTGTATTTTATTCCATGGAAGCAGTTTATATTCTAAATATGTAATTTGTTAAACTTTCTACTTTCTTTAGATGAACTATTTTTTCAAAATCTAATCTTCTTTCTTAGAATATGTGCCTGAACATTTGAACCATAACTGAAGAACCCTAATGTAGAAAGTAAAAGCAAGAGGAACCTCCTATGTTATCACACAGAGCCTAAGTACCAGTGTTATCACACAGGGCACATCGACCAATGTATCACACAGGGCATATGTACCAATATATCACATATGGTATAAGTACTAATGTTATCACACAGGGCATATGTACCAC
The DNA here is from genome assembly GCA_902168405.1 of Peromyscus aztecus. Taxonomy (NCBI): domain Eukaryota; kingdom Metazoa; phylum Chordata; class Mammalia; order Rodentia; family Cricetidae; genus Peromyscus; species Peromyscus aztecus. Next base: position 2,359 of record CABHPQ010056567.1, read on the forward strand.
TGTATCACACAGGGCATAAGTCCCAATGTACCACACAGGGCATATGTACCAAAGTATCACACAGAGCTTATGTACCAATGTATCGCACAGGACTTAAGTCCCAAAGTATCACACAGGGCATGTGTACCACTGTATCACACAGGGCATAAGTCCCAATGTATCACATAGAGCATATATACCACTGTATCACATAGGGCATAAGTACCATTTTACAAGTTTGTTCTAAGTCAGAACCTCGGAGGAAGTGGTAGAGCTGTGACAGAGGCACTTCCCTTTTAAAGAAGAGCTCAGGGAACATTTTATCTGAAGAACAAGTAAACATAGGGAGCTTATTTCCTTCCTTCTTTTTATCCCCTTTCCCGGCTCTTCCCCCTTTCCTGGATTTTCTTCTTCTCTCCCTCTCTACTTCCTTCTCCTTCCTCCTTTTAATATGCACTAAGTAGTTATCATTACAAAGGATACTTGTGATATGGGCTTTACTTTCTGGCACTTATACTATAGCTAAACATTAAATGGGTAAGAATTATTGAAGAGGAAATTGAGAGGTAATATCATAAAAATGCCAAAGTGTGCAGTGAATATCTTCTGTCCTTTGGGGGCTCTGTGGGAAAGACATCTATGAACTATATTTTCCTCAACTAGATCTGAATACACTTGGTATAGATTTCAACCCAAGAGATAGATCTGAACCACGAAGATGAGATGTTCTATTATTTGCAAAGCAACAAGAATAAGACCTTTGTGTTAAAATTGAAAAGCTAGAATGCTTGGAGTCATACCAGCTTCTCAAAAAAATTATTTTAGAGAATCAAATTGAAACTTTTCACCTCATGCATATTATTTTATTAATTTTGTTCATAAATTAAAAGATATTTAACCTAGTGATGTAATATTGTTTGGGGGTATTTTGCATAAGAGTCATTAACTTTTCTTTCAAGTACCAGTCCATAATGAGAACATTAGTGAATGACACATAATCTTTCTTCCTGCCAATTAACCATGTGTTTAGGTAATTTGTGGTGTTGTACATAAATGCTTAAATGCAAATTTCTACACCTGAGATACTGTTAACAGATTTCCTTGACTTACTATGTTCATATTTAGGGTCATTTTGTACCATAAGAATGTTTTGATGAAGACATATTCAGAGTATATTATATTTTCTGTCCACTTCTCTGATTTTTAATGTGTTCATAGAATCCTAAGTAGACATTATTGCCTTTTGCACTAACTGGATCAGCAAGAATTAACTTTTACTTGTAAAGCTGATATTCAACATTAGTAAATTTCTCATAACACTTATTAAATTATTTAATTGTATTTCCCATCCAAAAGTACTGACATTTAGGTCTGTGTAATTCTGCCGCGGGAGCGCTGTTTTTGTGCATTACGGGAAGCTCATCAGCATCATAGTGCCAACCCGCCAGCAGTCATTATCAAGCTCCTCATTTGGACAATTAACATTGTCTCCTGATATTGAGAAAGGTCACACTGGAGAGCATAGCTACCCTACTGGACAGCATCGACTGAGGGCTTTCTTTGAACAGCAGGCTGAAGTTGCAACCTCACAAATGTGAGGCAGTGGCTTTGATCTCACATATTAGTTTCATGAGACACAGTATAGCCATGGACATTAAAGACTGATATTAAATTTCCTATGCTGACAGCTTAAGCAATAAAAATTTATGAACTTGGACTTGTTCACTTTTGCATTTTTCTTTCTTCTTTTTAACCGTCATTAGAAGGAAGACAATTCACATGCACAAAAAAAAATCCATCCCCTTTAAAAATGAACTTTGAGTCATAGTGATGTTAGAACAGTTGGCAAAGTCATCCAAACTCTTGTAACCATCCTTATGTTAATCTTGCAATACTATTATATAGATTTTACTTTGCTTAATAATTGCTATATTAATACACAGGATTTTGTTTTACAGTATTTTAGTTATTTTTTTAGGAACTAGTAATTTTTTTAATGTGTCTTACCCCTGCATGTATGTCTATGTGAGGGTATTGGATCCCCTGGAACTGGAGTTACAAGTAGGTGTGAGTTGCCATGTGGGTGCCGGGAATTGAACCTAGGCATCCAGGACTCTTAACTGCTGAGCCATCTCTTCAGTCCCTAACTATTTAATTCTTAATTTGGTTTTAGCGTACAGTAGAGTTAAGAGTTTAATGTCTGACACTGCTTAGATGACCAGAAACTGGAAGCTGCATAGCCCAGAACCTATGATAGAAAAAAATCAATTTCCTAATGGTATTCTTACAGACTCATAGATGGTTCCTTGCCCAATTGTCATCAAAGAGGTTTCTGCTGGCAGCTGATGGGAGCAGATGCAGAGACCCACAGCCAAACATTAGGAGGAGAGAGAGCCCAAATGGGAACTCTCTATCTGTTCCTTTCCTTGGAGCTCTGAGAACCCAGTGGAAGAGGGTGAGGAAGAGTTGTAGGAGGCAGAAGGGTCAAGGACACCACGATAACATGACCCACAGATATCAACTAATTAGGGCTTAGAGGAACTCACAGAGAAGTGACAATCATGGAGTCTGCATGGGTCTGTGCTAGGTCCTCTGCATATGTGTTATGGTTGTGTAGTTTGGTGTTTTATGGGACTCCTTTTTTTATTAATTTTTTTTTCATTTTATGTACCAACCACAGATACCCTTCTCATCCATCCTCCTGTTCCCCCCATTCCCATCCCCCCATTTCCCTTGTGGCCCACTCCCCATCCCCTCCTCCTAAAGGTTAAGGGTATCTGTGGTCGGTGCAGAGAATAAAAAAAAAGGTAATTTAGGTAGGAGTAAAAAAACCCCCCCCCCCCCCCCCTGCATCTAGAGTGAGCAAGGTGTCTGACCATAGGTAATGGGACCCAGAAAGCCAGCTCATACACCAAGGATTGATCCTGATCACACTGACAGGGATCCCTCAAACAGAACCAGCTACACAACTGTCTCCCACATGCAGAGGACTTAGTCTGGTCCATGCAGGTTCCACAACTGTCAGTCTAAAGTTTGTGAGTTCCTATGAGCTTGGTTCAGTTGGCTCTGAAGATTTCCCCATCATGATCTTGACTCCTAACAGTATGAGTGGGGTGTTAAAGTTAAAACCTTCCTTTTAAATTAGAAAAAAAAATGTGGGAAATGTGGAATATTCTTTTACACTGTGTGAATATATATTGCTGTGATTGGTTTAATAAAAGAGTTGACTGGCCAATAGCTGGACAGGATAAAGTTAGGTGGGAGAGTGAAACTGAGAATGATGGGAAGAAGAAGAGCGGAGTCTGGGAAGTCACAAGCAGATGTAGAGAGAAGCAAGATGGACATGCTGTACTGAGAAAAGATACCAAGCCTCGAGGCAAAGCATAGATAAGAAATATGGGTTAATTTAAACGTAAGAGTTAGCTAATAACAAACTTGCGCTATTAGTCAAGCACTTAATCAATTAATATTAAGTTTTTGAGTGGTTATTTGTGAGCAGCTGCTGGCACAGGAAAACTCTGCCTAGAGTGGGGCCTGTCTCTGATTCTTTTGTCTGCCCTTGGGACCCTTTCCCTCTTCCTGAGTTGCCTCGCTCAGCCTTAATATGAGGGTTTATGTGCCTAGACTAACTGTAACTTGCTATGCTTTGTTCAATGGATATCCGTGGGAGGCCTGCTCTTTTCTGAGGAGAAACAGAGGAGGAGTGGATCTAGGGGAGAGAGGAGGTGTGGGGTTGGTTCTGGGAGGAGCTCAGGAAGGGGGAAACTGTGGTTCAGATGTATTGAAAACAAACAAAACAAAAATCGTAAATGAAGGGTTCACTATTCTTAATATAGTTTTGGGGCCAGAAGTTTTTAGAGTGACTTGTAAATTATGAGATTCAACTTTGTACAAAGAAATGTCTTAAAAATAAAAATAGATATTATTTTTAAAAAACCTTTTAATTACTCGATTCTATCTTTTGATCATAAATGAAAGAAGTAATTTTCCCAGAGAGTTTTGAGCACTAGTATTTGCAGGTGTTGTGATATTTGATATAACGCATCTTTACAATGTAATTGGGATGGGTCAAACGTCATAAACAATAATGACAATAATTAAAATTTGACATATATATCTTAGATCTTGATAATTTAGAGATGGTTCAATTTCAGTTTACATCACTTTCAATGCTGTCCAGCCATAGCTCTATGAAGCCCTTTGAATTTGAAATTCTGATGATACGTGGTTACTATTGATTTTACACAAGTAGAAGTAATTTGTGTGCCATAAGGCTTGCTTCTGATTAGGCACGCCAAAATATTTCCAATTTCATTGTTTCTATATCGATGGTGCTTTTTTTCTGTCACAAGCAGAATTGCTACTTATTTCAGAGTTCACTACTTCTAGACAGCCTATATGCTGTAGTTGCTGCAATTGGAATATGCAATTGGAATAGTTTTGTTTACAAAGAATTTTTATCTTTTCTCCTCTCTGTAATAAATCCCTGTTTCTCAGCAGATGGTTAAGAAGGGAAAGATATGCTGACTTAGCTTTTTTTTTTTTTTCCTCTAGAATGGATACACAGTTTAATCTAACTCTGCTCTTAAATGTTTATATGCAACTTCTTTCTAAGGCAAAGAATTTCAATATATCTAAATATTCAACACAATATGTACCTCCATATTTATTTATCAAATATAAACTAAGCTATCAAAAGATAATTAGGTGAGGCAAGAATGTTTTGTCATAATTAATATTTTGTCAATAGGCTAGATAAGAAAACTCCAGGGGTTAATGTTTCGCTGAGCCTTCAGATACTGCAGCCAGTGAATTTTTCTAGCTCACTCCATTAATCCAGTCAGCACACTGGATTAGGCTAGAGATGTGTCTTCATAAATCACTCTGAAGGGCTGGGGTAGGAGTATCTAATTAATCAGCACTGTCATTGTGTTTGACTTGTAGCTGCCTTACTGTGTTTGGAATGGAGACTCAGTGTGTTTAACCCTCATGGTCTTAAGTCTCCACTGCTGGTGTGCATTTTAACCCATTCACAGAAAAAGTCAACCATATTTTGTGATTCAGCCACATTTTTAACAGCAATATTTCTTTTTAAAAATATGACCTCCTCATTACTTTCAGTAACGGGCAGAGGCATTTGTAATGACATACATGTTTCTAGCAAGTTTCTCTTAATAGAGTTGCCACAGGGCTGATTATGTTTTCTAGAAATAATCCTATTGGTTGTCAACTATTTATAGGCTGGATTTTCTTATCAGTAACAGCAAATGCTCTCTAGAAATCAATTCAGCTATCATACTTGAACTAACTCCATGGTACTATGTATTCTATCAACAAGAGGAACTTCAGAACAAGTCATTCATTTCTTGTGTAAAACTTTATTCAACAACAAATTATAGCATCTGTGTGATAGAAAAATAAGACTATGCCTATCAATGGAATTCATCTGAATTACAAATTTAGAAAACTGTGTGATTATCTGTGTTTTCACTTTCATCAGAATCATCAGCTTTCTAGATACATAGATACAATATGTGTACATACAAATATGTATGTGTATGTTTATAAGACATTAAATAAAACATACATGTTATACATCAAACATAAAATAAATGTGTATATATCTCAAGGCATATATAAGTATATATAGCCGTATATATAATGATAACAAATATTTCAACTTAAGATATTTTTGAGAAAGCCTAAAACAATCTGAGAGTTCTTTAATAAATTTTGCTTTCTTATTTTTTCACTCTGTGTTTTGTGATCAAAAATGATGCTGGGACTCTTCATCATTAAAGCATATGTGTGCTTTTGTTCCTCAGAGATCAAGACAGACATACAAACAAGCCTTACATTACAAGGGGAAGCACATATTGGCAGTTTTTATGGGATGGAAAGTTCATTACTTATTAATCAACAGAGGAAACCTCTGTGATGAATTTGGGCATCAGGCTCTTAGCCTTGGTCATAAACTAATTACTAGTCTAAGAGGCTTTTAGGGTGGTTTTGGAAATCGGGGAGTAACTGAAAATTATTTACTCAATAGTATTCCAATTTTCCAATAACCAGAACAATAAATTCTATATAGTGCATTTGCTCAAGTTGTGTAAAAGGATGCACTGACCCAAAGCATATTTCCTGTAAATATAAGTCCTCTGGTAGCTTTCTATTAAGTGTCCAATACTTCTCAGCACAAATCTGCAAAAGAAGCATATTTTAGGCTTTAAAGTTTCATCAAAAACATAAAAAAATGCAAATACAATTTCCTATAGCTACCGCTGTTTGGGAAGAAGGATCTTTCCCAAAGAAGTTCCTCGCACAGTGTGTCACATAGTAACAGGTATACTATTACATTGTCTAGTTGCAATCGATTATAGTTATTTATCATAATTTCTTTTGATTATGACTTTTTGGATATATCCATGCAGAAATGTAACTAAACATACATGTTTATTACTTGTAAAAAAAAAAAGAGGAAGAAATGGGAAAATATATGATGAAGAAGAGTGAAAAGCAAGTAAAGGACACTTGATGTGCGGAAGGATATAAAGTTAATTGGTTTCCTAGTTCCAGCTCTATAGTGGATTTTTTTTATCTTTATATTTATTTTTTGTGGTCGATAAGTGCAAGAAATACATATTAGTTAATGAAAATGAAAAATCTAACATGAAGCTCTACAGCTTCAGAGTGACTGTTCTAACAATATATAGATTTGTGAAACCTTCATTATTTATGTGATACATATATATTTATATCTTAGTAAAATACATGATTTACCTGGTCATATTTACCTGATCACATAACAGTTCTCATATATATAAACATAACCCTTCTATTAGTTACCATAATTATTTATAAGAAACATATACTTGAGAATTTAATTTAAAAGATCAGTTTTATTAGTGTTATTTTTATTGATTTTCAGCTATTCTAAGTTTCTGATTACATAGCTTTAATACACAATGGTGCAAAATAAGTCCTTTAAATTATTATTTTATTTTTCTAATAAGATAGACAGCATTTCACATAGAGGTTTTTTTTTATTCTGTTTGGTGGTGGGCTGTGGACTCCAGCCTTACGAGTTATAATGTGGATAAAGGAGGAAATAGAGACCATGGGGTTAGACCTTTGAGAATGGTGTAAGGCTATCAAATGTATGCAGACACGAACTTAATAATACTACAGTGAAATATAGAATAAACACTAAACTGTCACTAGAAAGAAGGGTGTGAGGAGAAAGAAAAAGCCCTGGAGGATGAGGCGGATAGGAAAAGTAGGAAGGCTATCCTGAGAGGCAGGGTTCTTAAATACAAATCCTTCTTACTCAGAAGACTATCTTCTGAGTGTGGGGAGTAACCGTGGTGTGAACAGAAATAACGAAGTTGAAATATTCAGAGAATAAGAATTAGAATAGTCATAATGTGAGTGATGCCTGGGAGACAAGGATGGGAGGAATTTCATGTATGATGATCAAGAGCTTTGAATACTCACACAGCAGTTCACAGTTACCCTGTTCACCATGGGCAGCCATCACCACAAAGAAACCATCAATGTTTGAGGAAATAGATAGTATTAGCCTGATTTAAGCACTTCGTAATATGTGGTATCCTGTTAACATACATTCTTTTTCAGCTTTTCTCAATCATTGAAATAGATTTAATTAATAAAATGGGAACATTTCTTGTAAACTTAGTAACAAAATAAGCAACGTTTGCATAAGTCATCTGGATAAAGGACTGAGATTGGTGAACAGATGAAGAGGATGAAGAGGAAGTTTTAGAAGGCTGCTGAAAAGTTATGCATATGGTGGAGGTAAGGACCTGCCTGGAAGGGACTTAACAGTTGGAACGGGCAGAAGGGAAGGACTGAGAGAGCTGTGATGGACTTATCTTTAGTGTTTTTGACTAATGGTCTGCTCCCAACTTCTACAGCATTTAGGAGAAATGGACTTTCCAAAATTAACTGAGGGTCCTCAAGATGATAGAAATCCTAACAGTAGTGACATTGGATAAAATAAGAAAGTTTAAAAACATGATTAGTTTTTTAAAAAGAAACTATGGATTTAATTTTTCTGATGGTGATTTAAAATTGATATTACAGAGAAGCATTCTTGCTCTGGCCTGACTACATTCAAAGAAACACACAAGGTGAAGTGAACTTGAGCTGATTTTTTTCATTGCTTTAATCAATGTGTGAATGTGATATGAATTCCAATTTCAACTATATGGTTTCCAAGTTCAATTAGATTTTGGAACTGAATTATATAAGTGGGCTAACCGTTGGGAAATTCGTAATTCTTATTTATTCACTATTGTTTCCCATAGAAAAATCAGTGAGTGTGCCTGTGTATGCACATATGTGTGTATATAAAACAATATTTACTTTCACTTTCCATAAAAAGTATTGAAAATTTTTTTCTAGATTTTTAAAGTATTTGCATTTAAAGCCAAAGTTTATCATAAAGGTTTCCTTCCAATTTAAAAATATTTTATTGTTGAAAATAAATATGTTATGAAAGGAATGTCATAAAACATCACTTGGAGGAAGATAGAATTCATTGGGAGGGCCCTAGGCTCTCAAGCAGGAGGGCCTGTGTTTTAATTTCCAGTTCTACAAATATATAAATTTAAAACCTAAGTATATTAATAAATATAAAATAAAGCCATCACTTTGATGATAAATTACATTTTACTTTTAACTTCACAAAACATTGAAAAGCTCTTACAGCTAAAACCATTTTTTAATTCCTAGTTACAAGGCAGAAACTATTAGATAATATGTATTATCATAATAGCGAGTCACAATCCTGACCTAATCCTTTGAAGATTCTCCCTCATATGTAAAGAGACTTCCTAATAAAACACAATGAGACAAACTGACATTTTCAGTTATGTGAGTATATACACACACACATACACGTATATATATGCATATGTACATCTGTATTCATATATGTATATGAGGATGAGCACAGCGACCATGGTCAGACACAGAAAGGTATTTGGGAGGTGAAGATGTCAGCACACACAGCCACAGATTTCACTAGAATCAAGCACAGTTGATTAAAAGTCAAAAGCCTCTTACTGAACGCTGTTCAGAAAGCTTTGAAATCATGATTTATTTCAAGATATTTGAGCCGTAGGACTGCGCTCCCTTATATTTTATAGGCACTGTATGCTTTAGGCGAAAACACACTAAAGCCTGTGCCATTTGCAGCAAGGAAATCTCTTGGGTGGTCCTCAGGAGAAGCCTTAGGCAGAAGTACTGCTGTAATCCAATCTGTACAGCAAACCATCATGGAAGCAAGAAAGAGAAATGTTGGTTTTCTCCACCTTCCTTATAAATGTGGGCCAGAAAGTATTACCAAATTCCTTACCAATAGTAGAAATTCTTTTCACAATATCTGTCTTGCTGAAAATGCCGATTTTTTTGTATATTTTGAAAGAAAAAAATACTTTACCCAAACCTATTTGCTTACGAGATTATACAGCTGAAGTAGCATTTTTCAGTAAGAGTGGGGAAAGTTATCTGAATCCTCCTGAAGAGTAAGACATCCTGGGATTGTCCTTATTTCATTCAGTGGTTCAAATGGCATAACTAGATCCAAAAGTTCTTTTGAAATTGATGAGATCCAAAGTTTGAAAATGACTTTAAAAATGCAAAGCACGCTTGGATGCTGGGTGATAGCCTCATTAGAGATGGCACTGTGAACCAAGACCACAGTGTGTCGTTATGCACATTCATGCTTCTTGCTTGATGACTACATTTCAAGTGCTAATAATTTTTTCCAATAATTTTCACATATTTACTCATTCGCTAGTGAGTTCATTTACGCATTCATGTCTATACTAATCTGTTGAACAAGTATTTGTGATATTCTTATAGTGAAGGGAAGCTTTTGTTAGACCCTGCACGTAAGTGGGTGACACCATACCTTCTCTTATAGAGTTTAAAAATTGCATAGGGAAGAGGCTAACTAATAAAAGAACTATGATGGGGAATATACACACAGTAACAGAAATCACAGAACTTCCACTGTAGAAGAACATGTATGTGGATGTCAAGATGTAGTTTATAAAGCATAGTTGATTAAACATGTGTCAAATTGTGAGTCGTGTGTGTTATATGAAATGTTAAATTTATTATGTGGAATCTATACACATTTTACAAAATAAATAATTAGAACAAATTTTCTTCAAGTTGTATTTATGCATCTTCCATTGTTGATGAACATACAAATACAAATTTTATCCTTCCAAGGAAATATTCATACGTTTATGGGAAAAGAAAGTATATATCCTATACCAGGAAAATAATGTGAAAAGAAATTGGTATTATATAAATTATTCACATGATAATAGTTCTTTCCGTGTATATAGGACTTGTCTGTGGGACTAATTCTCTTTGAAATTTTGTTCTATAAATAGTGAGGAAAACACCAAGGTAATCAATCGGATAAGTAGGCAATCTCATATACTTCCCCAAGCATCATAGTGAAACAAGCATATCAAAGTGCTTGGTGAGATTATGGGCTAGATTTTTAAAATACCATACGATACTAAAAGAGCAATATGACTTCTTTTTTCCCTAGAAACCAGACATTACTCTTCTACTTCGGTCTGTCCCCACCAACACGAAGCTCTTTCATGAAAACGGGAGCAGAGGCGTCATCTGTTCTCTGACATCTGTGCATGCACACACACCAGTGGCAGGCATGCTAGCTATAAGAGCATAAAAATAGGCTGGAGATCTGGATGCATCATCTGGTACCTGTTATCGGTCAGCAAAGATCCTGTGCTAAGTGGCTCCAACAGACTGCACCAGGCAAGAAGCTTGCCCCAGGAGTAAAAGCCAAGGCAATATTGCTCCGAAGGGCTGTAGAATTGTGGCTGTGGTCTCAGTTAGTGACACTGATGATACCGAGGACAATTAGGAGAGAGGGTTTAGAATGTGAATGGGGAGCAATTCAGCTGCTACAATATCCAGGAGCAGACTGTTGCCTGGGGCAAAAGGACCCTGCTGTCCTTTGTCTGTTCAAACTGGAAGACTGGTAGGAGGTAGACCCAGAAAGCCGGATATGTATAATTCATCTTAACTTAAAATTTTAAGCTAAAAACTTTGAATGAATTTACATATCCGTTTTTTAAGTGCAGACCTGATGTTAACCCTGTCTTTAACCCCGTTTTACCAGAGTAGTTTAAATATAAAGGAAATGCTCAAAGAGGAAAAGTTGGTACCTGCTCAGGAAAGTCAGCAGATGCACAGACTAAGCATTCTGCATCCTTTCCCTCCTGTGCCTTGGGAATAATGTCCAGCGTGTGTGGCCACCAGTTAGTGCTGTCATTGCGGCTGTCACTGCAGTGGTAGGCCAGTGGTGTTTCAGGGTCTCTGCCTGCACCTTTCACCCATTAGCTTGGCAGTTTAGCATCAACGAATGAGTATATTGCAGCACAACAATTTTAAAATTAAATATTTCTACGAAATTAACTATTGCAAATGTTAGCCAAAGTAATTTATTTTCATGGGAATATCAATATTTTCTGAAAGGAATCCAGCGATTAAATTTATAACATAAACAATAATACCCACCGCTATCAAAACCCTGAAACATTTTAAACTCTCGTATGTAAGGAATCTAGAAAATGTTGAAAGATACTGTTTCATTCTCAGATTGTTATTTTAAATGGAAAATATGAACTAGTAGTAGTTGGTTAAATGTTGGCATTTGGGTTTTAGGAAAAGAAACACTGCACTGCTCTAACTGTTTTGTGGGGGCTTTTGTTTGTTTTTTGTTTTCTTTTTTTTTTATCAAGTCTGTATATATTTTAAAACTGAATTCTATAAAAGTGTCATAAAATATATGCCTTGTGTGTTTTGAATAATTCTACTTTCAATCTCGGAAGAGAAGCAAGATTTCCACACCATAGGGAGATGAGTTAACTTAGTGTTTAGAAGTTGAAGTTACAAGGTTTTATTGATATATATATGATTTTCAAATTAAAAATTATTTAATATATTCTATTTGATATATTCTAAGAACACTTTTTATCATATCCAGGAAGTTTAAGCAATTTATTTTCAAAATAATGCTACTTTTCATACCTAGTAGTAAGATCAAATTAGGATCTTCAGTTACTTAGTATATAGCAGAAGATAATGCATAGAATGTATTTTATTTCAAACCGATGACATCATCATATCTTGGGGAAGCTTTATTTCATGAGCAGATAGCCTCACCTATAAATTTCTTAACCACATGCAATGGAAAGAGACGGATCTAAATAAAGCATCTGCCAGATGGTGATGATGTTTTATGATTTTTACTCTGTGTTTATGGCTAATTACGTTGACAAAGGAAATACCCAAAACAAACTATCACCAAGAATCCCCGAAATCATACAGCCTTGCACCTGAGAAGAATTTTCAATGGGGGAAATAAAATCAGGCGGACCTCAATCATGGCTTATTAAATTACAGCTGGTCCAAAACTGTTTGATATTCAAGCAGCTAATTAGCAATGGAGATGGCTAATTCAAACTCTGGGCTTTGATCTCTGGTTCACCCAATATTTATTAGGTTTATTAAAAAAAAAAAAAAAGAATGGAGTGGGAAGGTATCTTGAAAGCTGGAGGAGACAGTCTGAACAGTAGTTTACTTATAATTTACAGACTTGTGGTACTTAATATATAATGCAATAATCTTCCTGGTGCCATTTGTCATTTGCATGCTACCACAGATTATAGCTTAGGGCACTGCATCTGTGCACAGATCTGGCAGGAAATGGTCTAAAATCTTGAACAGCTGAGCATGATGTTTCGGGGTAGTTGGAAAATTCAACCTCTGCTCCGGAGGTCACTGCATGCTTCTGTCCTGACAGCCCAAATTGTTAAGCATGTGACTAATATGCATACAGAACACAGGCTGCCTGATGTCTGCTACAAGCTTGATGGCTGGTTAGCGGCTAGTCTTAATTTTATGTGACAATCCTATGTAGGAAGTGCTATGGGGGTGACTAAATGGAGCATATTGATGTCCCACTGGGTGTAGCCCCTGTTGTTTTGACAAATTCTCCTTAGCATTTATCAATCAGGCCTACAATGGGGAGTGTGCTGAATATCTAATTCAGACATGCTAGTCAGGGCTAATAGAGCAAGATAGCATGTTATTCAATTTGTACTCGTTAGCGATGTCCCACTGTCACTGGGCAATTTACCTTCACACTTCACAAATGAAAAGACAAATTTGCTGGGCTTCAAACACTTACATGAGTTACAAGCAAAATTTTAATTAGCATGTCATTACAGCAATAATTTATCGCCTCTTTGTAGTTTTTCCTAGCACAGAGATTACACTTTTCCTATGTTAGAAAGGATGCTCTCAAAGCTTATGAGGCAGGTATTAATAAGAAGAGCTAATAATCCTTATCATAAAAAGCGTATAGATATTTTCTGTTTGGACTTTTACATATTTATGTATGAAAATTAAATAAAATTGATATCTGAGGTTTTTCTTTTTTGAATATTCCTCCAATGTTTTTACCTACCGTGTTTGAATACTTGTTTTAGCAGTGCTCCCTTGCTGCAATTTCTTCCTGAACACTACCCATGTGGGCAAACCACAGAAAGTTAATACCACAGCTAGAAGCACTGCACTAAAGCTTGCACACGTCTGTGGTTCTACTGTGAGCACTTGTGAACACACCAGGGTTTTCTGGATTGGAAGCAAAGCAATGTCTGTTGTTTTTCCATCATTTGTTTATGGAAAGTTGTCTGGGAATCACAAATTTCACAGCTGTCGAGTTAAACACTAAGAAGGGAGAGCAAGAAGAAGAACCTGGTAGCCCCTTGCTAGTTAGTGTGGCCACAATCCAGCATCCTTAGAGAAAGTTAAAAAAAAAAAAAAGAGGTTCTGTATTATTTAGGACAACCAGAAACAGGGAAACTAACATGAAAATCTAACCAGGGCATTTATAATGGATTAATATAAAGTGGGATAAACACTTTTACCACAGTGGTGGAGAAGTTTGAAGACTGCTCATTGTCAAAACCTCCCTGTGTGAAAGATACATTCAAACCACTTAAAACATTGGTAGTCCCTGGTAAGTAAATAACTAAATGTGATTCACATATACCTACCCAAATATAGAACCATGACTTTAGCAAATATTTCTTCATGTGTTTCTTTATTTATAGAAATCTGACCTTACAGAACTACTTAATTATATACTAGTAAAACTGTAGAATATGGCTTTAGGTCCACTTTGCATCACAGTCAAGCAGATTAGACTCTTGGGTCACATTTCTGCAAACCTAAAGTGTCCAGATATATGTGATCCATCGTTGTCTGCCGTTTCCCAACTCACATGGGGTGGAGCACCTTACCAGAGTCCAATATTAACTACTGAAAGAATAAACAAGTTACTAACCAGACAAATGAGGCAAAAGAGGGAATACATGAATGAACAAAGTTCCAATTTTGGTATTTTTATCTAGAAGGACAATTAAAATGCATTCCTATCTGCAAGAAATCATACCATCCTACATACATATTGGTGAAATTATTAAGGCCACTCCACGTAGTTAAAAGGGAGGTTTATTTAGTGGCATAACTTACAAATGAAGGGATAGGTAGGTTGCAAGGTCTGGGGAAGGTGTGTTGCAGTCCAGCGGTGTTCTCTGGAGAACTCTGCTCGGTCTACCTCCAGTGTCCAGGGTCCAGGAACCAAGAGAGGTGGCGCATCCGGATCTCGGGTCTTCAGGGTCCTCTCTTGGCCCCGCCTTGTAGGAGTGACAGTTAACAGTTACCAAAGCCTCAATTGGGGTTAGAACTTCCAGATCAAAGCTGGAATAGCTACCTACTACACATACATCTATTATTTTTGGAATTAAAGAAGTATATGGCAAAGAGAATTTTGGGTATTTTGTGCAATGTCTACATATTTATCTCACCACAGTACTTCCTAATTTCTGTCATATTTTGTTTTTTAAAGTAATTTCTGCAACACACACACAATCAGTAAGTCACTTGAGTCATAGTTGCTAATCACATGGCCACCACTATATTAATTATAAAAATTTATTGTGTATGGTATTTTATTGCTAACACTGGCTTCCTAATTTCAGATGTCTGTGTGTGTGTGTGTGTGTGTGT
>CABHPQ010056663.1:855-13365 GCA_902168405.1 Peromyscus aztecus
ATACAGCCACTTTGGAAATCAATATGGCACTTTCTTAGAAAATTGGGAATCAATCTCCCCCAAGACCCAGCTATACCACTCTTGGACATATACCCAAGGAATGCTCAATCATACCACAGGGGCACATGCTCAGGTATGTTCATAGCAGCATTGTTTGTAATAGCCAGAACCTGGAAACAACCTAGATGCCCTTCAACTGAAGAATGGATAAAATAAATGTGGTACATATACACAAGGGAATACTACTCAACAGAGAAAAACAATGACATCATGAGGTTTGCAGGTAAATGGATGGATCTAGAAAAAAATCATCCTGAGTGAGTTAACCCAGACTCAGAAAGACAAACATGGTAAGTACTCACTCATAGGTGGATACTAGATGTAAAACAAAGGATGACTAGACTGCTACTCACAATTCCAGGGAGGCTACCTAGAAAACAGGACTCTAAGAAAGACACAGAGATCGCCCAATGACAGAGAAATGGATGAGATCTACATGAGCAAAGTGGACATGAGGGTGGGTAATGAAGGGCAAGTGTTGAGGGAATGAGAGCTTAGGGGAGCGGGAGATGCCAGCTGGATCAAGAACAGAGAGGGAGAACAAGGAATAAGAGACCATGATAAATGAAGACCCCATGGGAATAGGAAGAAGCAAAGTGCTAGAGAAGTCCCCAGAAATCCACTAAGATACCTCCACAATAGACTACTGGCATGGTCAAGAAAAAGCCCGAACTGACCTACTCTGGTGATAAGATGGCCAAACACCCTAACTGTTGTGCTAGAAATCTCATCCAATGACTGATGGAAGTGGATGCAGAGATCCATGGCCAGGCCCCAAGTGGAGCTCCAGGAATCCAATCAGTGCGAAAGAGGAGGGATTGTATGAGCAAGAATTGTTGAGACGAAGATTGGAAAAAGCACAGGAACAAATAGCCAAACTAGTGAAAACACATGAACTATGAACCAATAGCTGAGGAGCCCCCAACTGGATCAGGCCCTCTGGATAAGTGAGACAGCTGATAAGCTTGAACTATTTGGGAGGCACCCAGGCAGTGGGACCAGGACCTGTCCTCAGTGTATGAGTTGGCTGTTTGGAACCTGGGGCCTATGCAGGAACACTTTGCTCAGCCTGGGAGGAGGGGACTGGCCCTGCCTGGACTGAATCAACAGGTTGAGCTGAATCCCCAGGGGAGTCCTTGCCCTGGAGGAGATGGGAATGGGGGGTGGGCTGGGGGGAGGGCAGAGGTGGGCAGGAGGAGGGAGGACAGGGGAATCCGTGTCTGATATGTAAAATTAAATCAAATTATAAAATTAAAAAATAAATAAGAACACAATTAACAGTAGTCAGGTAAATATGTCACTGCCAAAGCCAAGCTATCCTACTATAGCAAGCCCTGAATATTCCAATGCAATTAAAGCACAAGAAAAAAAACCTTAAACTAATTTTATGAAGATGATGAGGTCTTTAAAAAAGAAGTGAATAAATCCCTTAAGGAAATAGGGGAAAAGACAAACAAAAATTGGAGTAAATGGGTAAATTCCTTAAAGAAGTCCAAGAAAACCAAAAGCAAACAAACAAACAAAAAACTCAAAAGAAAAGTTAAAAAAAAGTAAAAGTGTTCAAGACATGAAAAATAGAAATAGAAGCAATAAATAAAATGCAGACTAAAGAAATTCTGGAAACAGAAAATCTAGGTAAGTGAAGAAGAACTACCGATGCAAGCATCTCTCAAAGAATACAAGAGATGTAAAAGATAATCTCAGGCATTAAAGATATGATAGAAGAAATAGATATGTAGGACAAAGAAAAGGATAAATATAAAAAAAAATCTGGCATAAAACACCCAGGAAATCTGGGATACTATGAAATTACCAAGCCTAAGAATAATAGGAATGGAAGGAGAAGCACCCAGAAAATATTTTCAACAAAATCAGAAGAAAATTTCCTTAAACAAAAGAAGAGCATGACTACAAAGGTACAAGAAACATAAAAAATATCAAATAAATTGGACTAAAAAAGAAAATACCCTCAATACATAATAATCAAAATATTAAACATACAGAACAAAGAAAGAATATTAAGAGCTGCAAGGCAAAAGGAGAAAGTTACATATGAAGACAGATCTATTAGAATCATGCTTGACTTCTCCATAGAGACTCTAAAAGCTAGACAGATATCCTTCAGACTCTAAGAATCCACAAATGCCAGACTGGATTACTATTTCCAGCAAAACATTCAATCACCATAAATAGAAAAAACAAAATTTTCAATGATGAAGTCAAATTTAAACAATATCTATCTACAAATCCTGCCATACATAAGGTACTAGAAGGAAAACTCCAATTCAAGGAGGTTATCTACACCCATGAAAACACAGGAATTAACTAATATCATACTAGCAAAACCAAAAGAAAGGAAGCAAACACACACACACACCACCACCACCACTACCACCACCATCACCACCAGCAGCCCCAACACCACTACCACCACCACCACCACCACTACTATCATCATCACTTCCAAGAAGTAATCAGGAATTAATGATTATTGGTCATTGATATCTCTCAACACCAAGGGATTAACTTCCTTAATAAAAAGACCCAGACTAACTGAATAGATACAGAAATAGGATACATCCCTCTGCTGCATGCAAGGAAAATATCTCAACATCAAAAATGTACATTTGTAGCAGGAATCTTAAAGAGTCTTATTAATAAAATCAAACCTGAGGCCAGTTATTGGGGTGAATGCTGGAAGATCAGAGAAGCAGAACAAGCCATAGCTTCCTTACCTCACCAGTTCCTCAGCTGTTCCTGTTTCCTCATACTGGAAGCTTCTGAATCCTCATCCAGAATGAATCTCAGTTGAACTGCTTCTCAAAAGCCTGAAAGCTTAACCAGCCAAATGCTTCTAGTTTCTGGTCTTCACGCCTTATATATCTTTCCTTTCTACCATCACTCCCTGGGATTAAAGGCTTGCTTTCTGGGATCAAAGGCATGAGTCACCATGCTTGGCTGTATCCTTGAACAGATGAATTTCTGCCTCTGGAATGCTAGGATTAAAGGCGTGTACTACCACTGCGTATCCTCTACATTTAATATTGTGACTGTTCTGTCTCTGACCCCAGGTAAGTTTATTAGGGTGCACAATATTTTGGGGAACACAATACTACCACAGATTAGAGGGTTGGAAAAATCCACCATATAATCAAACTGAAAATAAAAAAACCAACATGATCCTCTCCTTAGATGTTGAAAAAGTCTTTGACAAAATCTAACACCCCATTCATAGCAAAAGTCTTGGAAAGTTTGGAGATTAAAAAAGGGACATACTGATCCATAGTAAAGACAACTTATAGAAAGCATATAGCAAACATCAAATTAAATGAAGAAAAAACCAAAGAAATTCCACTAAAATCAGAAACAACAACAGACTGTGTACTTTCTTCATATCTACTAAATATAATACTTGAAATTCTACCTAGAGAAATAAGAAAACTGAAGTAGATCTGCTGTGGGGTGTTCTATATGCTCTGAATGTGTTGCTCTGATTGGTTAATAAATAAAGTGTTGATTGGCCAGTAGCCAGGCAGGAAGTATAGGTGGGACAAAGGGAGAGGAGAAGGCTGGGAAGTGGAAGGCTGAGGAGGAGATGCTACCAGCCTCCGCCATGAGAAGCAGATGTCAAGATACCAGTAAGCCACGAGCCATGTGGCAACTTACAGATTAATAGAAATGGGTTAATTTAAGATATAAGAACTAGATATCAAGAAGCCTGCCATGGCCATACATTTTATAAGTAATATAAGCATCTGAGTGATTATTTTATAAGTGGGCTGCAGGACTGCAGGGGTTTGGTGGGACCCAGAGAGAAACTCTCCAGCTACAAATGGCACCCAATGGCTTGAGTTTCCATCTTAAACCTGAGAATATTTAATAAGCAATTCTAAACAGAGCCAAAACCAGGTTTCTGCTTCATGTCTCATACAGGCCTTGAGACACTGCAACATGTGGGCTTGAGCTACGCTATGACGGGTTTGTGGCATGCAGGCTGAAGTTACACCATGGCACATTCCCACCAAGTTACACAGAGGTTTCTGCAAGCTGCACAACATGGTGTATGGTGGATATAGATTTTTGCTACAAAAAAAGAGGTTTCTGGGCTACATGCTGCTTTGACAGAACTGCTTCTAATAGTTGATGGTACACATGGCTCCAGACCCAGAGCTGGCGGTAAATGTACCATCACCATGTTGGAAAGCTGAGGCAAGCAGAGCCACCAGCCAAAGCTGCTATTTTAGCCCTAGTAATGCTTCAGTTTAAAGCAATAGTTACACAATAAGGCAGATTCAGATGGAAGAAGACTTTAAATGGTTTACAATGTGTGTAAAAATGTACATAGGCTTGGAAGAGAGAGAAAAAGGAATATAGACTGCTATAGTAAAGAAATACAAAGTTTTAAAAAATAAATTCTTTAAAGACATAGTAAAAATAATATAAAAAGTAAGCCACATAAAGATGGATTTCACACAGAAAATCTAGATTTCGCTGTCTTTGGGATTTTTAACTGCAGAAAGACATTTGATTGTAAAGACTGCTCAGTTAAACCAATATGTATATTTTAAAGGTATCTTGATTTCAAAATTTGGATCTAAGGATATGTTGCTTTGGAAAGGAGGCTGTGTTTTGTTTCCATAGAAAGCAAGAAGCTATGGATTTGTTCCAGCTTAAGATACATCAGGTTTGACCAGCCAAGCCCCCCTGAAAGGTCTCCAATGATACCATGGCCCAGACGATCCAACATCCATAATGGTTTCAAGGCAACTGGTTCAGACAATACAGCCTCCCTTACTACCCTATAATCCTAAAATTTTCTTTATGTCCCCATAAGAATACAGTGCCCTCATCCAGCAGGAAGTAGTATGAGAAGCTATGCCCAAATTCCCAAATATACCAAGCTGGCTTTGGCTCACTTCTTCTCTAAACCCAAGCATATTGTTCAAAGGAAAGGTTGAGAGAGTCTTCTGTCCCATATCAGAAGAGCTCTCTGGTGTGGGACAGAGAAAAACCAATATTTTTATTTAAATCAGGTTAATTATAAAAACATTATCTTTCTAAAAGAAGAAAGGGGAATATGATATAGATATATAGAACATAGACATGATAGGATAAAAGTGTAGATTGTTGAACATACTTTTAAAGAGCAACAACTTGTTTGAAATGTTTTACATGGCTATGGATTTCAGTTTATTGATACAAATTTAGAGTTAATTTTGTTATACTGTATGTGTATTTTTATTCTTGTTTAAGGTATTATATTTATATAGCTCATTTAAATTGTAATGGAAAAATTAGTCTTTTATGATAGTCAATCTTATAGTCATGTTAAGTTTTCTAGCTATACATAGATTTATTTCAGATAGCTAGGTAATCTTCAAACACTTCAAAGACATACAGAATATGGCATTTAAAATGTTTTTAAAAATTTAGACTTTCTAGACAGTGAGACATGTCTGCTCCTGGCAGTACTGATTTACTTCAGAGAGGAAGATGGGCATCGAAGACATTCTATATGGAATTTATCTTCTTCTTGGCAAAAATAGCCATTTGGGCAAGAAACTGTTCTTGCCTGGACTGTTTGATCGACTGGACATGCAGGACCCATAGGAAGGTGACCACTGAACTTTGCCTGGCAAAATGGTCCTTCAGGTTCCTGCTTCACAGAACAAACTGTCAGTCATTCTACAAGACACAGAGAGAAGTGACTGAGAGACTCTAGGCCTGTGGGCTGAAGACAGATGCCCCAACTTTACAGAGGAACTTTGGATGACTGTCCAGGCTGCTAGCTGTCTCTGTCTACTCTCACAAGACTCCCGAAAGTTGCTTGCATCTTCTCCATTTCTCAGGTAGTATTATATCCTTCTGAGGTCTTTGATGTGGTTGAAGACTAGATAGTTGTAATTTCCTCAGTTATGATAAAAGATAAGTTAGATATAAAACCTTAAACTTATAGATTAATAGAAATGGGTTAATTTAAGATAAAAGAACTAGATAGCAAGAAGCCTGCCATGGCCATACAGTTTACAAGTAATATAAGTCTCTGTGTGTTTACTTGGCCACGGGACTGGCTGGTGAGAGAGATTTGTCCTGACTGTGGCCCAAGCAGGACCAGGAAAACTTTAGCTACATTATATCACCTCTGAAAGAACTCGGTTAAAAAAATTTTGAAAATCCAAATAGAACAGTCAGAAGAGCAGGTGAGTGAACCACTTACCAGTTAAGTCACCCAACTTACTAGAGTTGGTTCCCAAAATCTGATTCCACTGCTCAATGATCCCACCCCACCAACATCTCCTACTGCTGTGTCCCAGGTCCCTAATTTGGCAGATTTTCACGACTCAGGTGCAGGCCACACCAGTTAAAAGTACAGGTGAGTGACCCACCTGCCAGATGAACTACCCCACTCCCTAACTTCAGTTCCCAAAGACACATTCCATTATTCCCTACCCACCTTACCTACCACACTGCTCCCATGCCCCTGGCCCAAAATTGGAAGAATTCTGCAGCCCAGCAAGACATGCCAGTCAGAAGAACTGGTGCCACTGTGGGATGGTCCTTTTGTGTGCTGTGAATATTTGCTGCTCTTATTGGTTAATAAAAAGCTGACAGGTGGTAGCTGGGCAGGAAGTTAGGCAAGAAAGTCAAACAGAAAATTCTAGGAAGAAGGGCAGAGCCAGGTGTTACCAACCAGATACAGAGGAAGCAAAATGCAAATGCTATACTGAGAAAAAGTACCAAGCCATGTGACTAAACATAGATTAGAATGATGGGTTAATTTAAGTGTAAGAGCTAGTTAGTAATAAGCCTGAGCTACTGTCTGAACATTTGTACTTAATATAAGCCTCTGAGTGATAATTTGAAAATGGCAGGAAGAAAGGATGGGACAAAGACAAGCATTTAGTTACAGGTGCAGGCCAAAGAAGTCAGAAAAACAAATAGACTAACTAAGACAGAGACTCTCTGCTGGACCAGAGACCAAACCTGTGACTAGAAAATAGATAGAAAGCCCACAAGGAGACTTCCTCCACTCACTCAGAGCCCTCAATACCCACTCATTTTCTCATGACCTTATCCGATCCCCCAACTCAGTCAGAAACCAAGAAAAACTTTTAGTCACTATAGAGAAAACAAGATATTCCATGACAAAGTCACATTTAAGCAAAATTTATCTACAAATCCAGTCCTACATAGGATACTAGAAGAAAAACTCTAAACCAAAGAGGTTAATGAAAACTCATAAAAAACACACAATAAATAATCTCACACCAGCAAAACTCAAAGAAGGGAAGCAAACACACACACACACACACACACACACACACACACACACTCACACACACACTTCCAACAACAACAACAAAAATACAGGAATTGACAGTCATTAGTCATTGATAACTCTCAATATAAATGGCTTCACTTCCCCAATAAAAAGACAAAGGCTAACAGAATGAATATGAAAACAGGGTCCATTCTTCTGCTTCATACAAGAAATACACTTCAAAATCATAGATAGACATTACCTGAGTATGGGGTTGGAAAAATTTTCTAAGCAGATAAAACCAAGAAAAAACCCGGTGTAGCTATTAGAATGTCTAACAAAATATACTTCAAACCAAAATGAATCAAAAGAGGGATAAAGAAGGACATTTCATATACATCAAAGGAAAAATTAGCAAGATGACATTTCAATTCTTCACATTTATGCCCCAAAGAAAAAGGGACCCACATTTATAAAAGAAACATTACTAAAGTTTAGATCACACATTGGACCTCCACATTAATTGTGGGAGAATTCAATATTCCATTCTTACCAATGGACAGGTCAAGCAGACAGAATGTAAACAGAAATAATGGAGACAACAGACATTTTGCATCAAATGAACACAACAAATATCTACAGAACATTTCACTCACACACACAAAAATAGACCTTCTTTTCGGCACCTCAAGGAACATTCCCCAAAACTGACCATATACTCAGTCACAAAGCAATTCTCAAGAGATACAAGAAAACTGAAATAACTACTTGTATCCTATCATACCACCATGAATTAAAGCTGGATTTCAACAACAGAAACAACAGAAAGCTTACAAACTCATCAAAACTGAACAATTCCCTATGGAAGGACTACTGGATCAAGACAGAAATAAAGACATTAAAAACATCCTGGAATTCAATGAAAACAAATGCACAACATAACCAAATTTAGGGGACACAGTGAAATCGGTGCTAACAGGAAAGTTCATGGTACTAAGTGCCTTCATAAACAAATTGGAGAGATCTCATACTACTTAATAGCACACCTGAAAGCTCTAGGACAAAAAGAAGCAAATATAACAAAGAGGGATAGACAGTAGGAAACAATCAAACTGTGAGATGGAATCAATAAAATAGAAACAAAGAGAACATTACAAAGAATCAATGAAAAAGAGAGTTGGTTCTCTGAAGAAATCAACAAAATTGTCAAACCTATATCCAAATTAACCATAAGACAGAGAAAGACTATCCAAATTAACAAAATAAGAAATGAAAGGGGGGAATAGCATCAAAAAATACAAGAATAAATAGGTCATATTTCAAAAACTGCATCCCACAAAATTGAAAAAGCTAAAAGAAATAGACAATAATTTCAATATATGTAACTTACCAAAGTTAAATCAAGAAGAGATAAACAGTGTAAATAGACCCATAACACACAAGGTAATAGAAAGTCATTAAAATCTCGTAATTAAAAAAAAAAGGCCAAGCTGGCAGTGGTGGTGCACGCCTTTAATCCCAGCACTCGGGAGGCAGAGCCAGGTGGATCTCTGTGAGTTCAAGGCCAGCCTGGGCTACCAAGTGAGTTCCAGGAACGGTGCAAAGCTACACAGAGAAACCCCGTCTTGAAAAACCAAAAAAAGGCCAAGGCCAGAAGTTTTACAACAGATTCTACCAGACATTCAAAGAAGAGGTAAAACTAAAATACCTCAAATTATTTTACAAAATAGAAATAGAAAAAAACATTGCCAAATTCATTTACTGAGGCCACAGTCACTCTAATATCCAAACTGCACAAAGATTCAGCAAAGAATAGAATGGTCTGAAATAGAATTACAGACCATTTTCCTCATGTATACTTACACAAAAATACTCAATAAAATATTTGTAAACCAAATCCAAAAACACATTAAAAACACCATCCACCATGACCAAAAAGGCCATCTCACAGATGCAGGGATGGTTCAACATATGAAAGTCTGTCAGTGTAATATACCATATAAAGAAACTGATAGAAAAATTAACACATAATCATCTCACTAGATGCTGAAAAACCCTTTGATAAAATCTCACACCCATTCATGATAAAGATCTTGGAGATATCAAGGATACAGGGGCATACCTAAGCATAATATGGGGAATTTACATCAAGCTGATTGCCAATATCGAATTAAATGGAGAGAAACTCAAAGCACTTCCACTAAATCAGGAACAAGACATGATTGTCCATTCTCCCCATGTGTGTGGAACATTTCTTTACACTGTGTGAATATATGTCACTGTTATTAGTTTAATGAAGAAGTTGAATGGCCAGTGGCTGGACAGGATAAGGTTAGGCAGGAGAACCAAACTAAGGACACTGGCAAGAAGAAGGGAGAAGTCAGATGAGTCACGAGCCAGAAAGAGAGGAAATAGGAAGTGTAAGATGAAAGAGAGGTTACACCAGGTGGCAAAATGTAGATTAATATAAATGGGTTGACTTAAGTTGGAAGAGTTAGATGATAATAAGCCTGAGCTACTGGCAGATAACTTATACTTAATAATAAGTCTCCATGTTATGATTTGGGAGCTGGCTGGTGGAACAGAAAAATCTGCCTACATCCAAATAAGACTTGAGACAGCTTAAGAAGTTTCTAATCACACAAAAATGAATCCAAATGTGACTTACTAGTCTTGTATCTCTCATGCCAGAGACACATCTCCTGGCAATTGCCAACATACCATGAGCTAAACCATATGGCAGATTTCTATAGTCTCTCACAGGGGATGTGGTACAAAGAAGTGTCTCTCAGCCACTGCCTTCGGGCTTGAGCCAGCAGCACGAGTTCTGCCAGGGTGCTGCATGGCAGGTTTGGACTTTTACTCATCCAGACAGAAAAGGTGACAGATGCTGAGTAAAGAAAGATCCAAATAGAAAAAAAACCTCTAAACATGTTACAATGTTTAAAAACGTACAAAAGCTTGGGAGAAAAAAGAGAAATTGTATAGATAATATTATAATATTATATAAATAATAGATAATATATGTAATGTACATATATATATATATTCATGCATACTTTTAAAATTATAAAGTCCTTACAAAGGAATAGGGTAAAAATATTATAAGCCACATAAAGATGAGAAATACACAGTCTGGATTCTGTATGATATTTTTTTAATCTTTAGATTTTCTGATTGCTAATGAAGAAACAGTGACTAAGAAAAATTGGATTATGAAAACTACTGGATTAAACCAACCTATATATTTTTTAAATGTCTTGACTTCTAAATGGATGGCAAAAGATATGTTACTTTGGGAAAGAGGTTATGCTATTATCTCCACAGGAAATGAGAGGCTGTGGATTCATTCCAAGTTCATCTGGACCAGGTTTGATCAGGGAAGACTCCCTGAAAATCCTGGCTACAGACATAAAGAAATAAACCTGAACAACTACAAAACACATAATGTATATTTTACCTGCTCAAACATAAAACAAAACTAATCATCTTTGGCTAATTTGTGTACAACACACAATCTATACTTGTATTAATACAGACATGTATGTTACCTTTAAAATTTATGTGTTTTCAGAATAAGGGGACAAGACACCAATGAAAATGGATAGCCTGAATGATCTAGCATCTCAAAATGCCTCTGTTATAATCTCCTCAGAATTATGCATCCAGAACAGCTTCAAGGCTGCTGGCTGAGATGATCCAGCCTTACAGAATACTCCAGCTAAGACTCAACAATTATCCTGATTTTCTCAAGGTTCCCCCAAAGATTCCAGCACCCCCAGACAACAGGAAGCTGTCTAGAAAAATCAATGCCCACATTCCCAAAAGATGGGTTATGTAAGTTTGTTACCATTTAAGGGTGAGGCTGATTACAAGTTGTTATTGGTTGTAGTAAAAAAGAGTGGGGGGGGAGATATAGGAATGATGGGTTAAAAAGGTAGATTATTGAACCTACTTAACCTACTTTAATCCAAGAACAAATATTAATCTCAAAATATTTTATATTGGTATAGATTTTGGTATATTTGTAAAATTTTAAAGTTATTTTTGATATACTATATGTATGCTTCCACTGCTGTTTTGGTTATTGTGCCTTTGTAACTCATTTCAAAATGTAATGTACAATTAACAAATACATATTATAGTTAGTAATCTATACTTATCAAACTTATAGTCATTTTAGATAGGTTTTCAAAGACATACACAGATATTTAGCTAGATAGATGGTCTTCAAACACTTCAAACGTCTACAGAATATGGCATTTAATATGTTTAACAACCTAAGATTTTTCATGACAGTGAGACACATCTGCTCCTGATAGCACCAATCTACTTCAAAAAAAGATGATGGGAATCAAAGAACCTCCAAATGGAGTTTGCTTTCTTTATGGAAAAAATTAGCCATTAGGGCAAAGAAACTGCCCTTGCTTCAATTGCTGACAGTATATTGTTCAAACTGGAACACCAGGATACAAAAGAAAGCGACTGTCAAACTTTGTCAAGACAATGTAGGAGATTCCTTCAAAAATTCCCTGCTTCTCAAAAACATCAGTCAGATATACTAGGCCTGTAGGCCAAAGTTGGATGCCCCAACGTTACAGAAGAACTTTAGGTGACTGTACAGACAGACAACTGTCACTTTCATTGAGTAACATTTCACACTTCTGGGGTATTTGAGGGAGTTAAAGACTAAATACTTTAATTGATAGTTTTCTTTGATTTTGATAAAAAGTAAATTAGGTATAAAATCTTAAACTCACAAAGATAAAATAAATAATAGAATATTTTCTATAAATTTGCCAAATACAAATGGATTGGATAATATAACTAGTTCTTACTTGACAACTATTTTTGTTATATGTAATGTTCCTATGTTAAAGTTGAAACCTTCCTTTTTAATTAGACAAAAAGGAGGAAATGTGGAATATTCCTTTATATTGTGTGAATATATGCTGTTGTGATTGGTTTAATAAAGAAGCTAGCTAGGCAGTGGTGGCGCATGCCTTTAATCTCAGCACTCAGGAGGCAGAGCCAGTCAGACCTCTGGGAGTTCAAGGCCAGTCTTGTCTATAGAATGAGATCTAGCGCAGGCACCAAAACTACACAGAGAAACCCTGTCTCAAAAAAAAAGAGAGGGAGAGAGAGAGAGAGAGAGAGAGAGAGAGAGAGAGACAGAGAGAGACAGAGAC
>CABHPQ010056663.1:13465-33876 GCA_902168405.1 Peromyscus aztecus
TAAGGTTAGGCAGGAGACTCAAACTAAGGACACTAGGAAGAAGAAGGGCAGAGTCAGAGGACTTGTGAGTCAGGCACAGAGAAGAAACAGGAGTTTCAAGATGAAAGAGAGGTAACACCATGTGACAAAATATAGATTAATATAAATGGGCTAACTTAAGTTGAAAGAGTTAGCTAGTAATAAGCTTGAGCTTTGGCCAAGCATTTTATAATTGATATTAAGCCTTGTTGTGGTAATTTGGGAGCATCTGTTAAGACACAGAGAAACTCTGTCTACATATGTGTATTCAATATAGTACTTGAATTTCTAACTAGATTAATAAGACAACCAAAGGTGGTTAATGGGATGCAAGTTAGAAAAGAAGTCAAATTATTACATTTCTTTTTTTACAGATGATATAGATATGATATTATGCATAAGAGATGCCAAAAATTCTACCAGGGGACACCTACAACTAATAAGCATCTTCAGAGAAGTAGCTGGATACAAGATTAACTAAAAAAAGAATCAGTAGTCCTGTTATATACAAATTACAAATGGGATGAGAAAGAAATCAGGAAAAGAACACCCTTCACAACAGCCACATATAATATAAAATATCTTGGGAAAACTCTAACCAAGTAAGTGAAAGACCTGTATGAAGAAAAATTCAAGTCTTTGAAGAAGGAAATTGAAAAAGATATCAGAAGATGGAATGATCTCCCATGTTTATGGATCAGTAGAATTAATATAAGAAAAATGGCTATTCTATCAAAAGCAATTTACATATTCAATGAAATCCCAATCTAAATTCCAACACAATTCATTACAGACCTTGAAAGAACAATATTCAATTTCACATGAAAAAAAAAAAAACCTGAGGATAGCCAAAACCATCTTACACAATAAAGTAACTTCCAGAGGTATCACCATCCCTGGTTTCAAGCTGTACTACAGAGATGTAGTAAAAAAAAAAAAAAAGTATGGTATTGGCATAAGAAGAGTAACATTGATCAATGGAATCTAATTGACGGCCCTGATGCAAATCCACACAGATATGGACACCTCTGTTTTGATAACGAAGCCTGAAATACACAATGTAAAAAAGAAAGCATCTGGTCTAACTGGATGTCTGTATGTAGACAGACATCCTGTACAAAACTATCTATCACCCTGTACAAAACTCAAGTCTAATTGGATCAAGACCTCAACATAAAATCAGATACACAGAACCTGATAGAGGAAAAAGTGGGGAATAGCTTTGAACACATTGGCATAGGAAAGAAACTTCATAAACAGAACACCAATACTGCAGGCACTAATATCAACAATGAATAAATGGGACCTCAAAAACCTGAAAAATCTTCTGTAAGGCAAAGGACACCACCAATAGAACAAAATGGCAGCCCACAAAATTGGAAAAGATTTCCACCAACTTCACATCTGATAGAGGGCTAATATTCAAAATAAATAAAGAAATCAAGAAACTAGACATCGACAAACTAAATAATCCAATTTACAAAATGGGGTGCCAATCTAAAACGTGAATTCTCAACAGAAGATTCTTAAATGGCTCAGAAACATTTAAAGAAGTGTTCCACCTCTTTAGTCATCAGGGAAATGCAAATCAAAATGTCTTTGAGATTCCAATTTACACCTGACAGAATGGCTAAAGTAAAAAACACAAGTGACAGCTCATACTGGAGAGGATGTGGAGAAGGTGAACACTCCTCCACTGATGGTGGGAGTGCAAACTCATAAAGCCACTTTGGAAACAAATATGGAAGTTTCCCAGAAAACTAGAAATTGTTCTACCTCAAGACCCAGCTATCCCACTTCTGGGCATATACACAAAGGACGCTCTATCCTATCACAAGTATACTTGGTCAAGTATTTCAAAGCAGCTTTATTCATGATATCCAGAAAGTAGAAATAATCTAGATGTCCCTCAAAAGAATAATGGATAAAGAAAATAATGGGCAAAAATAATGGTACATTTAACAATGGAGTATCACTCAGCTGTTAAAATCAGTGACATCATGAAATTTGCAAGACAATGGATGGAACTAGAAAAAAAAATATCCTGACTGAAGTAACACAGACTCAGAAAGACAAACGTTGTTGGTACTCACTTAGAAGTTGATATTAGTTTTAAAGTAAAAGGTAATCATGCTACAACCAATAGGCCCAGAGAGGCTAAGAAACAAGGAGGGCTTAAGGGACCACAAAAGGATCTACCCAGGACAAGGAAGTAGAATAGACTCCACTTGTGGACTGGGGGAAGATGGGGTTAGGAATAGGAGGGATCAGGTTGTGGGGAACAGGGAGAAAATACAGGAATAAATGACTGGAATTGGGAGGCATTTTGTTGGCGAAGTAGAAACCTAGTGAAATGGAATTCCATGGAATCTGCAAGAGTAACCCTAGCAAAGACTCCAAGTAATGGCTGACACAGAGTCTGAACTCAGCATCTTTTATAACCAGGCAGCACCTCAAATGGAAAGATTGGGACACCAACCCAGCCACAAAACTTTCGACTACAGTTTTCCCTACCTGCCCAGTGTTCTGGGACTGGAGCACTAGCAGAACTGTCATCAAAGAGAGACTTCACCCAGCAACTGATGAGAGCAGATGCAGAGTCCCAGAGTCAAACATTAGGTGCAGCTCAGGGAGTCCTTGAAGAGATGGGGAGGAAGAATTGAAGGAACCAGAGAGATCAGGGACAGCACAAGAACACAGCCCCAAAAATCAACTGACTAGGACTCTTGGAAGTTTGCAGACTTCAGGGAGCCTGCAGGGTTCTGATCTACGTCCTCTGCATATATGTTATGGCTGAGTAGCCTGGTGTTCTTGTGGGATTCTTAACAGTAGCTGGAGTTGTCTGACTCTTTTGCCTGCTTGTGGGATACATTTCTCACTACTGGGATGCCTTGTCTAGTTTTGATATGATAGTCTGTGCCTGGTCTTACTGTAGCTTGTTATGCAGTGTTTTGATTGATGTTCCTGAGAGACCTGCTCTTTTCTGAGGAGAGCTGCAGAGGGGGGTGTATCTGGGGTAGAAAAAAGGTAGAGGAGAGACTAGGGGAAAGGAGGGAGAAGAAATTGCAGATGGAATGTAATATATGAAAGAAGAATAAAAGTTTAAAAATAAAATAAATTTTAAAAAATTCAAATAATTTCCACAAATACGGAAGTAGAGAAACCATTGTCCAGACAGACATCGATGCAATAGAGAGAAAAGCTTTAGAAAAACTGAAGCAATCTCCCTAATTTCCACATCTAATTTGAAATGTTTCTGCCCCTCCTCTGAGTGCTCTGAATTTGGTGAGCTTCATAAAGAGCTTCAAAATGATTGCCAAGTACTTCAAGAGCCCTCTGAGTTCATTTGGTGTT
This sequence comes from Peromyscus aztecus, assembly GCA_902168405.1. Lineage (NCBI taxonomy): Eukaryota > Metazoa > Chordata > Mammalia > Rodentia > Cricetidae > Peromyscus > Peromyscus aztecus. Next base: position 16,838 of record CABHPQ010056663.1, read on the forward strand.
TTCAAGGATTTGCATTTCAAAAATTACTTTGTGAAGTAATGTGAGAAACTAAGTGCTTTCCTTTCAGCACTCTGTTAAAATATAATTTGTATTGAAATACATGGCTTTATATTGCCTCCCTATTTCAGCATTTTGTCACTCTTCTGAGAAGCTAGTTGACTCTTTTGTATATTTGTCTTTTCTCTAGAAACAACAGGCTCAAAGAGTGGAATGCATGTTTCCAGTAAAATTACAACATAACTGTAGGAATTAGAAGCATTCCCTGTGGAGAGAATCATTTCATAAGCTACAAGAAAATACTGGCATGTACACTGACAATATTGTATCAGTCCCCTTCAACATGACTGCACTTACTTTTACAGCTGACACCTCATTCCTACATCCTCCTTAATGTCACACTCAGTAAGTCACTCATCATTTTATATCCTGTTGGTGTTTTTGCCTCAGACCTTTCCTTTTTTCATAGCTACTGCATTTTCCTTGGATTGATCTGATCTTAAGCCCAGCTTTGTTTGACAAAGAACCTGCCAACTTCAACTTAAGCTGCTTCACCCATCTCATGCCAAATTGCATATGCTTTTATATATGGTACCATATGTGCCATGTCACTGGCCTGGTTTGCATCTTGCCACGTCTGAACCTAATTCATGCAATTTCAATCAATTATTGGCTTCTATGAGATAGAGGAGTTCACTTGTCAAATTTCTAACTGTATTCAACTGGAAAGAGATTGATAGCCTCTGGCTCTAGAATATCAGAACAACTGTCCTGATAATTTGTTATAGGCTAAAAAGTTGACATAGGAGATTTTTATCAATGCTTTATGCTGATTTCCATTTTTCTGAATTAATTTAATTCCCTTATAAATTATTTTAAACCAAAAGACTAATTTTATCACTTATATACAGATAGTTCATACCTTTCCAAAACATACACAGACACAGACACACACACACACACACACACACACACACACACACACACACTGTACCACAAATCAACTAAAGTCACACCCTTAGTTTATGTCTGTTTCTCCCAGGCTAATGTGTACTCCTCAAGGATGAAAAAATGAAAAGTATGGAAATTATGTGTGTGTGTGGATTTTGTCTCCTTGGTAATGCCAAAGACATAGCATAAGCCAATATCCTCAAAGCTCTTTTTAATGACTAAATCCACAAGTACATGTGATGTTTCTTTGAAATCATAGTGATTAAAATTAAATAGGTGATCAAAAATGAAAGCACATTCAGTGTCAAAATGGAGGCACGTTCAGTAGAGGCAAGTCCAATCCCTTCCTCCTGCCTCAAGGCTGCATAACATGTCCCATCATAGGTAGTGGGCTCCACAAAACCTTCTCATGCACAAGAGATGGATTCAGTTCCTAATGCCAGGGGGCCTCCCAAGCAGATCAAGCTACACAAATGTTTCACCATGCAAAGGGCCTAGTTCAATCTCATGTAGGCTCCACAGCCATTGATCCCACTTTCATGAATTCCCTCTAATTTGGTTTGATCGACCCTAAATGTTTCCCCATCATGATCCTGATGCACTTGCTTATAGAATCTCTCTTCTCTCTCTGTGACTGGACTCCTGGAGCTCTGTCTCGTGATTGGCTGTGGATCTCTGCATCTGCTTCCATCAGTCATTGAAGAAGAGTTCTGTGATGACAGTTAGGGTATTCACCGGTCTGATCTTTGGGGAAAGCCAGTTCAGTTCAGACTCCCTCTCCCCTATTGCTAGTAGCTCAGGCTGCAGTCATCCTTGGGGATTCCTGGCAACTTCCCTAGTACTGGGTTTCTCTCTATCCCCATGATTTCTCTCTATATTATGGTATCTCTTTCATTGCATTCCCCCTATCCCTGTTCCAGCTTGGCCATCCCATTCCCTTACATTTTCATCCCCTATCTCCTACCCTCCATTGCTCACCCTTCATCCCCAGTTTACTCACGGAGATCTCATCTACTTCCCCTTACTAGAGTGGTCCATGTGTCCCTCTTTGTGTCTTCCCTGCTAGCTAGCTTCTCTGAAGTTGTGGGTTGTTTCCTGATTACCCTATGCTTTATATCTAATATTCACTTATGAGTGGGTACATAGCATATTTGTCCTTCTGAGTCTGGGTTACCCCACTCAGGATGATATTTTCTAGTTCCATCCATTTGCCTGAAAACCTCATGATGTCATTTTTTTTTCTCTGCTGAAGAGTACTCCATTGTGTACCACATTTTCTTAATCCACTCTTCAGTTGAGGGGCATCTAAGTTGTTTCCAGGATCTGGCTGCTATGAATAATGGTGCTGTGAAAATAGTTGAGCATATGTCCTTGTGATATGATTGAGCATTCCTTGGGTATATGCCCAAGAGTGGTATAGCTGGATCTTGAGGAAGATTGATTCCCAATTTTCTGAGAAACTGCCATACTGATTTCCAAAGTGGCCGAATCAGTTTGCTTTCCCACCAACAGTGGAGGAGTATTCCCCTTGCTCCAAATCCTCTCCAACATAAGCTGTCTACAGTGCTTTTGATCTTAGCCATCCTGACTGGTGTAAGATGGTATCTCAGAGTTGTTTTGATTTGCATCTCCCTAATAATTAAGGATGCTGAGTAATTCCTTAAATGTCTTTCAGCCATTTGAAATTCTTCCTTTGAGAATTCTGTTTATCTCTATAACTCATTTGTAAATTGGATTGTTCGTTATTTTGGTGTCTACTTTCTTTAGTTCTTTATATATGTTGTCTTATTGCTCTGGCTAGAACTTCAAGTACTATATTGAATAAATATGGGGAGAGTGGACAGCCTTGTCTTGATCCTGATTTTAGTGGAATCGCTTTGAATTTCTCTCCATTTACTTTGATGTTGGCTTGCTGTAAATTGCCTTTATTATGTTTAGGTATGTTCCCTGTATTCCTGATCTCTCCAAGACCTTTACCATGGAGGGGTGTTGGATTTTGTCAAAGGCCTTTTCAGCATCTAGTGAGATGAACATGAAAGAACATGTTTTGTTCTTTCAGTTTGTTTATATGGTGTATTACACTGACAGACTTTCGTATGTTGAACCATCCTTGCATCTCTGGGATAAAGCCTACTTGATCATGGTGGATAATGTTTTTGATGTCCTTGGAGTCTGTTTGCCAATACTTTATTGTGTATTTTTCATCAATGTTCATGAAGGAGATTGGTCTATAATTCTCTTTCTTTGTTGCATCTTTGTGCGGCTTGGGAATCAGAGTAACTGCAGCCAAATAAAAGGAGATCGGTAATCTTCCTTATGTTTCTATTGTGTGGAACAATTTGAAGAGTATTGGTATTAACTCTTCTTTGAAAATCTAGTAGAATTCTTCATTGAAACCATCTGGTCCCAGGCTTTTTTTTTGGGGGGGGGGAGACTCTTAATGACTGTTTCTATTTCCTTAGGGCTCTATTTAAATTGTTTATCTGGTCTTAATTTAGCTTTGGTATGAGGTACCTATCCAGAAAATTGTCCATTTTTCAGATTTTCCAATTTTGTGGAGTATAGTTTATTGAAGTATGGCCTGATGATTCCCTGGATTTCCTCATTGTCAGTTGTTCTATGTCCCTTTTCATTTCTGATTTTGTTAATTGGGATGTTCTCTTTATGCCTTTTGGTTAGTGTGGATAAGGGCTTGTCTATCTTGTTGATTTTCTCAAAAAACCAAGTCTTTGTTTCATTTATTCTTTGTATTGTTCTCTTTTTTTTCTATTTTATTTATTTCAGCTCTCAATTTGATTATTTACTGGTGTGTATTCCTCCTGAGTGACTTTGCTTCTTCCTGTTCTAGAACTTTCAGGTGTGCTGTTAAGTCACTAGTGTGGTATTTATCCAACTTCTTTCTATGGGCATTTAGTGCTATGAATTTTCCTCTTAGCACTGCTTTCATAGTATCCCATAAGTTTGGGTATGTAGTACATTCATTTTCATTGAAGTATTTAATTTCTTTCTTTATTTCTTCCTTGACCCATTGGTGATTCAATTGGGCATTATTCAGTTTCCATGAGATTGTAGGCTTTCTGTAATTTTTGTTGTTGAAATCTAACTTTAAGCCATGGTGGTCCTATAAAATACAGGAGATTATTCCAAATTTTTTTGTATCTGTTGAGATTTGCCTTATGACCAAGTATGTGGCCAATTTTAGAGGAAGTTTCGAGGGGTGCTGAGAAGAAGTTATATTCTTTTTTGTTAGGGTGGAATGTTCATTTCAGTCATAACATCTGTTATGTCCCTTATTTCTCTGTTAATTTTTGATCTGGCAGAATTTTCCAGTAGTGAGAGTGGTGTGTTGAAGTCTCCCAATATTAATGTATGGGGTTTGATGTATGATTTAAGCTTTAGTAATGTTTCCTTTACATATGTGGGTACCCTTGTATTTGGGGCATAAATGTTCAGAATTGAAACTTCATCTTGGTGGATCTTTCCTGTGATAAGTATATAATGTTCTTCTCTATCTCTTTTGATTAATTTTAGTTTGAAGTCTATTTTGTTGGATATTAGGATAGCTACACGAGCTTGCTTCTTAGGTCCATTTGATTAGAGAGACTTTTCCCAGCCTTTTACTCTGAGGTAGTGTCTGTCTTTGAAGTTAAGGTGTGTTTCTTGTATGCAGCAGAAACATGGGTCCTGCTTTTGTATCCATTCTGTTAGCCTGTGTCTTTTTGTGGGTGAATTAAGTCCATTCATATTAAGGGATATTAATGACAAGTGATTATTAATTCCTGTTACCTTTTGGTGGTAATGTGTGTGTATTTATCTTCTTTGGGATTTACTGCTATGGGGTTATCTATTGCCAGTGTTTTCATGGGTGTATCTGACTTCCTTATTTTGGAATTTTCCTTCTAGAGCTTTCTGTATGGCTGGATTTGTAGATAGGTATTGTTTAAATCTGGTTTTGTCTTGGGATGTCTTGTTTACTCCATCTATGGTGATTGAAACTTTTGCTGGGTATATTAGTCTAGGCTGGCATCCATGGTCTCTTAGTGTCTGCATTACATCTGTCTAGGTCCTTCTGGCTTTCAAAGTCTCCACTGAGAAGTTGGGTGTTAGTCTGATGGGTCTGCCTTTATAGGTCACTTGGCCTTTTTCCTTTGCTGCTCTTAATATTCTTTCTTTATTCTGTATGTTTAGGGGTTTAATTATTATATGCAAGGGGACATTTTGGGGGGTCTAGTCTACTTGATGTTCTATAAGCTTCTTATATCTTCATAGGTATTTCCTTCTTTAAGTTGGAAAAATTTTCTTCCATGATTTTGTTGAATGTATTTCTCTGCCTTTAAGTTGATATTCTACTCCTTCTTCTATCCCTATTATTCTTAGGTTTGGCCTTTTTATAGTGTCCCAGATTTCCTAGACATTTTGCATTACAACTTTTTTGACTTTAGTGTTTTCTTTGACTGACAAATCTATTTCCTCTATTGTATGCTCTACACTAGAGATTCTCTCTTCCATCTCTTGTATTCTGTTGGTTATGCTTACATCTGTGTTTCCTGTTCATTTACTCAGATTTTCTATTTCCAGCATTACCTCTGTTTGTGTGTTCTTCATTGTTTCTATTTCACTTTTCAGGTCTTGAACTGTTTCCTTCACAGGTTTAATTGCTTTTTCATGGTTTTCTTGGCTTTCTTTAAGGGATTTATTGACTTGTTCCAATTTTTTGTTTGTCTTTTCCTCAATTTCTTTATTGATTTATTCCATTTTTTGTTTGTCTTTTCCTCAATTTCTTTAAGGGAACTTTTCATTTTTTTTCTTTAAAGGCCTATAGCATCTTCATGAAGCTAATTTTAAGGTCGCTTTCTTCTGCTTCTTCTACATTGTGATGTTCAGGTCTTGCTGTTAGAGGAGGGCTAGGTTCTGATGATGCCATATTGCACTTTATGTTGTTGAATGTATTTTGGCATTGACATCTGTCCATCTCTTCCTCTAATAGGTGCAAGAGGTGCCTGTGTCTGAGCGAGCTGCTATTGGTCCACTCTTTGCTTGTTGTGTCTGTGTCTCGGGGGCCCCTCTGGGTCCAATCTTAGCTCTTGGTCTAATTGGAGCTGACAGATTCTGTATCTCAGGGAGCTGCTCTCAGCCCAATCCAAGCTAGCTGACTCTGTGACTCAGGGAGTCACTCTTAGTCTTTTCAGGGTTATTGGTCCAGCCAGAGCTGTGTCTTAGGAAGCCACTTGTAGCTGGAGTTCTTCTGGTCCTGCCTGGCCCATGGTCAGGACAAATCTCTCTCACCCACCAGTCCCACAGCCGCTTAGACCCAACCAAGTAAACACACAGAGACTTATATTGCTTACAAACTGTATGGCTGCAGCAGGCTTCTTGTTATCTAGTTCTTATATCTTAAATTAACCCATATCTATTAGTCTATAAGTTGCCACGTGGCTGGTGGCTTACTGGTATCTTACATCTCGCTTTTCATGGTGGTGGCTGGCAGAGTCACTTTGCCTCAGCCTTCCACTTCCCAGAATTCTCTTCTCTGCTTGTCCTGCTGATACTTCCTGCCTGGCTAATAGCCAATCAGAGTTTTATTCATACAGAGTGATATCCACAGCAGCCACTGTTGGTCCAATGAGTGCTGGTGGATTCCCTGTCTCAGGAAGTTACTGTGGTCACAGGCAGATGGGTATTGGATTAGGGCATGGATCTTGTAGATGGCAGGGTGCAATGAGGTGTTTTTTTGGGGCAGCTTGGCCACAGGGAATTTTCCCTAATGGCTAGCAACTGGGACAGAGTTGGGTGGGGGTTCCTGGGGGCTGGATGTTTCCCAGAGTCTTGGTCCTAGAGGCAGGACTCTCTGGGTGGGAGAAGAGTCACTCACCTCTTGGTTCAATGGGAGCTGGTGGATTTCTTGTCTCAGGAAGTTCCTGGGTTTGCAGGCAGATGGGTATTTTTGTAGGGATTAGGTCTTGTAGATTGCAGGGTTCAATGGGTTTTTTTGTGGGGGAGCCTGGCTGTGGGGAGTTTTCCCTGCTGGCCAACAACTGGGACAGATTTAGGTGGGGGTTCCCAGGGACTGGCTGTGTGTCTCAGGGCCTGTGTCCCAGAGGCAGGACTCCAGATATTTTCTTATTTCTTAAAGTCATAAACTAAGGATATATATATATATATATATATATATATATATATATATATATATATATGGAACTGTTTATTCAAACTTACCAGAGGATTTCTATAAATGAAGTTTATAACTATGATTGTGCCATAAGAATTTTTTTTAACAAAATAGAATTATTATTGTGGTAAAATAATGAGAGTCTTCCTTGGAGATAAAATAAGGTAGTGACAAGTAGCAACAAGGTTTAGAATTATGCATTAAATATGGAGTTTATCAACTCATGAATGTGTAAATCTTGATGTTTGAGATGCAAAATATTTAAAAAGTTTTTTGATAGTGTTATATTTCTATTTTTCTTTTAAAGTAAGTCTATAGCATTATAAACTGCTGAAAAGTTATGAATCATCAGTGACAGTGCAGGATGGAACATGGGAAAGTAAAGTCTAAGTGAAGAATAGGAAAAAATAAAACAAATGATGAAGCATATCTTACCAAAAACAAATGCCTTCAGAATATTACAAAATACCATCTTTAAAATGCTAGAAGAAAAATAAATAAAACTATTTAATTTCAGAATCCTTTAGTGAAATAGTCTTCAAAAAAGGGTAACTGGAGAAAACATGTTTGTCTTGTGTTATTATTGTTGGTTTTGTTTTGCCAGTTTATGACCCTAAGTTAGTAAATATTTCTTAGAAATATTATCAAAGTAAGGAATATAACAATTTCTAAATTATTCTCTTTAAAAATTAAGAAAGTTGAACATTTAAAAGACTTTGTAAACACACTAAAAAGACAAAACCAATATTAGGAAAATATTTTCAAAGCATGAACCTAAGGAAAGATGCGTAACCAGAATAATAAAACACTATAATGTGAAAAAAGTAAGCAGACACTTATTTTTTAAGGTTTTTTTTTGTGTGATAATTGTTAAAATATGGTACAGCAGATTTTATTTCAGATTCCTCCTAGAAGCTTACAACTACTAAACTGGTCATTTACTATATAGGCAGAGAGACTGAGCTCAATGAAACCAAATGATGTGAGCATTTGTAGTCAAAGCATAAGTCAGAGGAATGGTGGAATGAAATTTCCTGTAATTATGCAGGAGATTATGGCTTTACTGACCTGACAAGTTTCTTGCTGAAGACATACCAGCATAATCAGGAATCACCTGGAAATAATTTGGTCAGATATCAAAGATAGTTATCTAGAAAGGCTGGTGGATTCTGGATAAACTTGCTTAGTAGGATTCATGATAAAATTGGATGCAGAGAAGATTGAGACAGATGTCTAAAATGGTGAACCTCACTGAGAAAATGATTCAGAGTAATCTGTTTAATGTTTAATCAATAAGAATTTTGTTGTCACTCATCACTAAAATATATAAGATCAGATATTAGTATAAGAAAATACACCGTGTAGCACTAGTCATTAGGAAATTGAAAATGAAAATGATATACTACTATTTGCCTACTAAAATTACAAAAGCAATTCTGAACAGTACATACAAAATGTGAAACAAATGGAAGCACAGTTTTAGAACGAATGATAAATGACACGAACACTTTGGAAGTAAATGTTATTTGCTAGGGTGAAGTTCCCTGTTGTTTTGCTGGAAAAGGAGTATGCGGCACTATGTAGGTAGTGTAGGGTGGGAGCAGTGCTAAGCTATCCCTGTTTCAAGGAATAAGAAAGAGTTCCAGGCCCACCTTGGCTGAAAAGAAACACCATCTCATAACTACCCACCCTCAAGAAAGAAAAAGTTAAAAAAATCACTCTAAGATATTTAAAAAATGCCCTAAACCTTCAAAATTACCTGACATTCTTCAAAATAACCCAAATAATTAGAAAATACAAAAAGTGAACTTAAATAAGAATATACTATACCAAAATTTGTGGGTAATTCCACTAAAGCAATGAGTAGAAGAAATATGGCTTTTCATTTTTATTTTAGGAGTTAAATACTTTTTAAAACAATGACTAAAGCAATGTCTACATATCTAAAGCCTTACCTAACTATATTAGAATATTCTTAATATATGCAAATACATATACATATTCAAAAATTTTTAAATTGAGTTACCCCATGTAGTGGTTTGAATGAGAATGCCCCTATGGGTTCATGTATTTGAATGCTTGTTCCCTAGTTGGTGGCATTTGGGAAGGATTAAGAGACATGGCCCTGTTGAATGAGGTGTATCACTGTGAGCAGGCTTGAGGTTTCAAAGCTTGACACCATTTCCAATGTGTTACCTTCTGCTTGTAGATTGATATGTAAGTTCTTATCTGTTCCAGCCACCATGCTTTTGCTCTGCCATCATGGACTCTAACCCTCTGAAACTCTAAGCCCAATTAAATACTTTGAAAGTTTGTCTTTCTGTTTTATCACAGTAATAGTAATGGAGCTAATACACGCTACAATAGTGCCAGAAAATACTTCAACTACATACATGATTGCTTAATAAAAACTGCAGAACTGGGAATGTTTTGTATCTTTTTGAGCTTGTGGCCAGTGGAGTTCCATAAACATTATAAGTTATTGTTATGGTTCTTGATTACTATACGGAATTTTACAGTAAGATCCTATTGCTGAAGACTTGGCATAATGAATCAAAACATGTGGAGAAATCAAGGTGGTATTGAATTGGAAGCTTCATCCCTAATGGCTAGCTTTCATAGTGCTGAAAGTGCTATGCATGATACTGGAGGAGAAAAGTAAACATCATTCTTACCCAAATGTTAAATCTATGAGTTATAATGATTATATTGGCAAGATATGTTCACTATTGTAATAGGGGCATAGATGTTTGGAATATAACCAATAACTTTCTGATTAGATTTAAGGGCTGCCACTGTTGCTAGGGACAAAACCTGTGGATAGATAGGTCATAGGCCCTAGGGAAGAATCTACTACTACTATTCTACTAAATGGACACTGTATTGAAAGTATTCCTAGTGATTTTTATTATAACCATAGATTAATGTGTTTCTTAGACATCATCAAGGAAGCTTCTTTTTACACTACATGGCAGTTAACACAGACACCCAGCTGGTCATCATACAGAAAAAAAAAAAAAAAACAAGACTGGAGTGCATAATCCTAAGTAGAACATCTATATTGCTCCTTTCCCCTCAAGGCTCTGAAATCATTGTGGAAGTAGGGCATGGAAAAACTTTAAAAGCATGAGCTGGGAGATGACTATGAGGAAACTGTTCTGTAGACACAACAAGCCAATTACACACATGAGTTCATAGTGATTGTTACAGTATGCAGAAGGCCTGCAAAAACTCAAACCTGACACACTCACAATATAGGTGGGTAGAGATGGGAGGTGGGCATAAGAAGTAATTGGCAACTGATAGTGAGAGGGAGGGTCATTTTCTTAAAAGGTATGACTCCTGGTAGGTCAACCACACTCCAAAGCAGACCCCATATCCAATACTGTTTGGCAAGTACAAATTGGAGTCCATAGGTTTAAGAAAGACACAGATTTGGTGGGTGGTGAAGTAGAATGCTAGGTAGGAGGAGTGGGGAGAGTAGAAGGAATATGATCAAAATATATTGTATGATATTATCAAATAATTAATGCAAATAGTATTAAAAAGAACACATGTGAACAGCAAATGAGTAAATATAAAGATTCTTAATGTCATTATGTATCAGAAAGTTAAAAATTCAAATAACAGTTGTGGTTCTAGTATTAGATTTTTGAGAAATCTCCATACTAATTTCAATACTGGCTATACCAGCTTAAACCCCCACCAACAGTGAATTAATTACATCATTCTCCAAATCCTTGCAAATATCAGTTTAATTTGATTTCTTGTTGATAACAATTCTTATGGCTGTGAGATGGAATCTCAACGTAACTTCAACTTCATTTTTTTCTTGATGGCTAATGACGTTGAACACTTTTTTAAGTGTTCATTGGCTACATTTCTTTTATTTTTTTATAATTCCCTGCTCAGATCTTTAGCCTATTTTTTAAAATTTGGCTGCTTGTTTACTTGAGTTTTTGTTATGAGTTCTTTGTATATTCTAGATATTAATCCTCTGTGGGATGTACAGCTGGTGAAGATTTTGTTTCATTCTGTGGGCGGCCTCTTCATTCCTTTGCCAAATGGAAGCTTTTTAGTTTAATAAGGTTCTATTTGTCAATCGCTGGCCCTATTTCCTGAGACACCTGAGTCTTATTAAAGTATCCTTACTTAATGCCCAAATGTTGCAGCATACTCCTCACTTTCTCTTTTAGTTTCTAGAGTTTCATGTTTTATACCAAAGAATTAAGTCCAGTTGTAGCTGACTTCTGTGCAGGGTGAGATATAAGGGTCACGTTTCATTTATCTAAACATGGACATCCTCTTTCTCTAACAGCTTTTTTTTTTCAAGATTTTTTTTTCTTTCTTCCAATGTGTCTTTTTTAAAATTATAGTGGCTACAATGCAGTGGAAAGCCATGCATCCAAGCATGTACAGGAATCACAAACTTAACTTGATTTTAAAAAGAGGACAGAAAGTTAAGTTGGCCAAAGAAAAAGCTTTAGTATGTTAGGTGTTAGGGGAGTGAATACAATCAACGCATTGTAAAAAATTCTCAAAGAACTAATAAAAATGAGGGAAAAAAGTAAGGTGTTTTTCATTGCATTTGCCTAAGTCTGAACCTTCAATTCTATTCCATTGATATCAGTGTTTTTGTGTGGTAACATTCCATTTTATTAGTGTGACTATGTATAACAGTATAAGCTAAGACTAGCTATGGAAATCCTTTCAGCATTCTTCTTTTTGTTGAAAGTTCCTTTGGCCATTCGGGTCTTTTGAGTCCTCATATGAATTTTGTGATATTTTTTCTATTTTGTAAAGAATAACATGGGGCCGGGCGGTGGTGGCGCACGCCTTTAATCCCAACACTCAGGAGGCAGAGGCAGGCGGATCTCTGTGAGTTCGAGGTCAGCCTGGTCTCCCAAGCGAGTTCCAGGAAAGGCGCAAAGCTGCACAGAGAAACCCTGTCTCGAAAAAACAAAAACAAACAAACAAACAAACAAAAAGAATAACATGGGGATTTTGTTTGAGATTGCAATGAATCTGTTACTTGCTTTGAATAGGATAGGCATTTTCATTTTTATGCTGCCAACCTAATCTATTTGAGATTTCTTTCTATATTCTATTGCCTTCCTCTATTTAATTCTAAAGAGTTTTAAACTGCATTGTAGAAATTCCTGTTTAGCTTTACTACAACCTAACTTTTAGGCTATTGAGTCTTTATATATATTTTTAGGCTATATAGTGAGTCTTTAGCACTAAATAATGTCCATGCCACCCTATCCAATGCTTCAGAAACATGAGGGAGAGGCAGGAAAATCATAATAGCCAGAAGACTGTGAAAGGAGCTAGGCAATGGTGACTTCTGGGTAATGTGGAGCCACTGCAATCCTGAACTTGTAACAGCTATGGATGATTGTCCTGATTCTGCACAACAGTCAGGCAAGAATACAGGGTCTTAAAGGATCCTTTCCCTTACCGCAGGACTATTTGCTTCCAACAGATTCAATCTATTAAAACGATATTATTAGACTATTAGTTTATTCAGAAAAGAGAGTCTCCTTTAAGCTGTGTACCCTCTGGTAACTCCACTGGGCCCCAACAGACAGCCACAACCCAATAGTCACAGACACGGCCCTCATTAAACTAAATGGGTCATACAACAAAACCAAATCTCATGAATCAGAGAAAAGGATACATGGAGGGGATTTTAAGGCAGAGAGAGATATAAGAGAAGATAGGGGACCCAAGAAACTAGAATGAATTATGTACGTGTATGAAGTTGTTAAATAAATAACTTAATAAAAACCCACAGTGCTACAACTACTTTGTAAAACAAAAATCACTTTTAAAATTTTATTGACATAAACTTATACATATTTTGGGAGTACAGTGTGATGTTCAGTTAAGCATATACTAGCTTAATAAATTGCTCACTCCACTCCTTGATCTTCAAATAAAATTAAATATTGGCTTATACTGACTAATATAATTATTGTAGACAAATTTCTACATGGTCTTATTAAATAAAAAACATGGAGCCAAATATAGGGGTGAAAGCCTTTGAGATATCAGGGAAATAGGGAAAGCCACCAGCTAACCTTACCTCACCAAAACTGCATCTTCTAAATGCGTGCTACTTCCTGTCTTACCCATGCCTTTATTGCCTTGCTGTTCTGCCCTCTCATTGGCTATCTTATCCCAGCTACCTCATTTCCTTGTCACTGACTGTCTGTACAGACCTCCAGGTCTCTCTATATTTGGTACTGAGATTAAAATTGTTTGTTTTTGTTTTTTTTTTATAGTGGCCATTCTGCCTAGGGTGAGATAAAATCTAAATGTAGTTTTAATTTGCCTTTCCAAGAGATGCTGAATACTCAAAAGAATTTAGATCATTTACTCATATATTAACTGACATCTATGAGGATTTTTTTTCCTTTTTGTATGTTTTAGGTTTGCAGTTGTTTATATATTCTAGATATTGTGAGAGAGTTAATTATTTCTTTCCCCTCATGTCTCCCAATCCTTCAGAATCCCCTTTGCTAATTCTTTGTTATATAATCTTATTTGCCCAGGTATAAACTACTTCCTTGAACTCCTGAAATGCTTAAACATCTAAGTATTATTAATTCTGCATGCTCTTTCTGTTCTCCTCTTTTGAGCTTCTTTCTAACCAATTGGGACTTGACTGTAAGGCTGAACACCAGCCAATGAGGAACACTCAAACTGCTGGTTTAAACATAAAGACAGAGATCATCTAGTCATATGTGACAGTATTTACTAAATCGGTGGCAAACCCTTTTTCCAATAAGATATTGCCTTGTCAGATTACTTTACGTTTCATGTGTTTCTTTGTCCAACAATAAGATTAGGATTTTTCAAACAGTATTAACCCCTTTTCTGGCAAAGATTTTCCTTCAATTCTGCAGGCTGGCTGTTCTTTCTACTGATAGCTTCTTTTCTATGTAGAGGCCTATTAATTTAATGTAATCCTATTTGTCAATTCTTGAAATTATTTCACATACTATTTGAGGTCAGTGAAGAAATTTGTTGCCTATACTCATGTCCTAATGTACTTTTCAGATGGTTTTCAGTAATAAATTTTAATTATAAGACAAGTCTTTGATAAGATATTTAAGCCTACTCATGCAAAGGGAAAGACATGCAATACACAAGATTTTAAATATACTTTGAATTACAGAAATTTTATAGCATACATTATTGAAACCTTAATACAAACAGCCTGTTCCTGGACTTTCTTAATAATGGTTACCAAAGCAAAGGTATTGATTTTTCCATCAGGGTAAGCATTTAATAAAAATGTGCAAAAACCACATAGCTACTTTGTCATAAATGAAGTTATAATTTATTTCTGAAAAAAATGTGTAATTTATTTTACCCAGAGAACCTGAAAAACATAGAAGTAAAATTATTGAATAAATGTTCCTTAAGATGCCTTATGGTCAGCATTGTTGATAAAAATCAGAGAAAATTCCTTGAAATGCACTAGTGGTTTAGGTAAAATTGATTCAAATTTCCATTTAAATCACTTAGAGTAGAATTTTCCCATTCTTCTGAATTAGACATCTCTTGAAACAAATGTGATAATTTGTGAGTATGGCTATATCTGGAGGAGAAATCAAATACTCACAACTATTTGCAGCACCTCGGTTCCTGAGACTTCAGGTCTCTTAGCATAAAATAAAATGGCTAGGCATGACATCAATAATTTGGTATGGCATGTTGCTAAAAATTTAAGTGTGAATGCTCTGGATTCTTTTGTTTGGTTGGTTGGTTTTGGTTTTTGTTGTATTGTTGTTGCTAATTAAAATGCTATTCATTCTAAGAAATTGCAATGAGGTAAAATGTGGGGAAATTTAGATGTCTGCAACTTTCAGAAATTGGTTCATCTGTTTCTAGGTTAAGTGAATTATTTATCAGTGACTCAGTATATCTCTAGTGTTTGAGTGCATACTGCACAGATCAAAATGGAGTTTTATTTATTTTTAGAGTCAGGAAAAAACATAATTAAAGCAACAATTTGAAACAAGTTTTGTTTCTGAAATTTATGTATAGTGTCTTCAATGTAAATATTAAATGTCCTAATTTTATGGGTCACTTTGTATGTAGACTTCAATATATTTTCACTTCTTGTCCCCTGTTTTCACATATTAAATGGCATGACTTGGTATTAAATGCCCATGTGCTATAATAAGGCCTCAAGTGATATTGGAAATGAAAACAGAAAAGAATGCAAAAGGGCTGAATTTACATTTACCTTTAATAATAAATTGTGCTTTGCTTAGGTATCTAGTCCATCTAGTGCCACAGAGTGTCCCTGATTGCTAATGGGATCAAACTGTAGAATTTACCTTGGTTATTCTTATCCAGATAAATCATGTGATCAAAATTAATATAATATAATAAATTATGTTCTGTACTTTTTCAAGGAATTTCTTTAATTTGGGGTAATAAGTTACTCTAAATAGGGTAATTTCAGAAATTGTTGGACATTCTATACCAATCTCAAGGGAAAATTCATTTAATATTTTTTATGAAACTCTAGTAAGCAACTCAAATTACAAATTCAAATAAAAAATTGTACAATAATATAATGCAAAACTTATGCTTTTGATATTTACAAGGCAATAAATGATGGTAGAAAACATTATAAAAGTCTTTTTTCAATAATTAAATTCTTATATTTCTTCAATAGTATAAATCTCTGTACATGCAGTGAAAAAAAATAAAATCCATGTCATACAGGAGTACTGATTCTGAGTTGAAGTGTTTCTGGAAGCATTGGTTGGCACTGAGTGGAATGATGACATGCGCAGTTCAAAGTGTACATACTTTGTTACAAAAACCATGATGCATGTTTGAAGTCACATGGTATAGCATGGGATAATGCTGCCAGATACAACTCAAATTTATTACACATTTGAATTTGAATTAATTTTTGGTCATTGTATATTTAGAAACAATGGTATCAAAATATTCATAACTTTAACTCTCAATCAAATAGTTATATATAGCATGTGAACCACAATTTAAGTGGTGTACTTGAAATATTAGTAAATGCTCCCACACGTGAAAAGTATATGTTGAGAAGAACAAAGTGCTGTGGGATGTTCTGTATGGCAAATGTGTTGCTAATAAAACACTGATTGGCCTGTGGCTAGGCAGGAAGTGTAGGTGGGACTAACAGAGAGAATAAAAAGAACAGGAAGGCAGAGGGAGTCTCTGCCAGCCGCCACCAGGACAAGCAGCTTGTAAAGATGCCGGTAAGCCACGAGCCATGTGGCAAGGTATAGATTTATAGAAATGGATTGATATAATCTATAAGGACAGTTAGCAAGAAGCCTGCCACGGCGCCAGAACGTGGGGCAGGAATTTCCACCTAAAACCTGAGAAAAGATTCTAAAATGGAGCTAAAAACAGCTTCCTAATTATCTTTCTCAAATGAGCGGCAGCTTGCCGGTTTGAGCTACTTGTGGGTTCCTGGCCTGTGCGCTCGACCTGCAGTGTGGCGGGAATGAGGCCTCTGCAAGTGGCACATTGGGCTGCGTGGTGGATTTAGCCTTTGATAGTACAAAACAAAAAAAGAGGTTTCTGGGCTAAACGTTACTTTGATAGAAGCATAGACCCACGAAGGCTCCCAGAACTGACGGTAAACTATCACCGCCATATTGGGAAGCTGAGGTGGGCAGAGCCAGCAGCCACAGCACTGTTTCAGTCTTAGAATGCTGCAGTTTAAAGTAACAGGTTCACAATAAGACAGATTCAGATGGAACAAGACTTTAAATGCTTTAAAATGTGTGTAAAAATGTACGTAGGCTTCACAGAGAGAGAAAAAGAAATATATACAGTTATATAAAGAAATAGTTTTGAAAAATGAAGTCTTTAAAGAGACAGTAAAGGTAGTATAAAATATAAGCCA